>JADRCD010205566.1:0-60489 GCA_019843815.1 Montemys delectorum | reverse complement strand
TTCTTCTTCTTCTTCTTCTTCTTCTTCTTCTTCTTCTTCTTCTTCTTCTTCTTCTTCTTCTTCTGCTTCTTTCCCCTCTCTCTCTTCTTTCTATGCTTCTACTCCTTTCTCATCTCCCTTCCCATGA
This sequence comes from Montemys delectorum, assembly GCA_019843815.1. Lineage (NCBI taxonomy): Eukaryota > Metazoa > Chordata > Mammalia > Rodentia > Muridae > Montemys > Montemys delectorum. The sequence goes on along the minus strand of JADRCD010205566.1, from coordinate 60,362 downwards.
CCCCCAAATAAACTCTATCCCACACTATACCCATCCTGTGCCTAGTACCTGGGGAGGTGAGGGGAAGGGATGCCTCAGCATAGGCCCACTGAGGCAATTCCTCCTACTGCACCATCTCTTGTTCTACAAAATATATCATTGGCTTTATAAAACACATCAACCACTGCAAGTTAAAGAAAAAAAGATTTATTTTGGCACAGGTTTAGGAGCAGAGACTGAAGGAAGGACAAGCCAGTCTAAATATAGTTATCTCCTGAGAGGTTCTGACAATACCTGACTAATACAGATGTAGAGGCTCACAGCCATTCATTGAACTGAGTACACGGTCCCCAATGAAGGAGTTAGAGAAAGGATCTATGGAGATGAAGGGTTTGTAGCCCCTTAGGATGAACAACAGTATGAACTAACTAGTACCCTCAGAGCTCCCAGGGACCCAACCACCAATCAAGGACTATATATGGTGGGACTGAATGTTCTGGCAGCATGTGTATAGTAGAGGATTGCAAATTCAATCATCAATAGGAGGAAAGGACCTTGGCCTTGTGAAGGTTTTGTGCCCCAGTGTAGGGGAATTCCAGGGCCAATAAGTGGGAGAGGGTGGGGTGACAGGCATGGGGAGGGGGGAGGCAACAGGGATTTGTTCTTGTTGTTTTTGTTTGTTTGTTTTTTGGAGGGGAAACTGGGAAAGGAGAAATTTACATGTGAATAAAGAAAATATCTAATAAAAAAAGTCTATAAAAAAAGAGAGATATAGGAAAGAGTCTATCAGTGGAAAAGTATTGAAGTGAGTAGCAAGCATGACAGATAGAGTAGCAAGCTAAGTGTACATTCTGATTGTCAAACTAATGGCAGTGAAAGCAAAACTGCAAGTAGGATGAGGAATTAATATCTAAAAGCTCACCTGAATTGAAGGCCCACAGCAAAGCCACACCACCTAAACCTGCAAAAGAGTCCTAGAAACCAATAGATACAAATGTAAAAACATATACTATCATTGCAGACATTCTCATTCAAGCCACCACAGCTATCATAGCTGCTACTTGTCTTGTTGCTGTGACAAATTACCATAGAAGCAAATTTAAGAGAGACAAAACATAAATTTTGTCATTGTTTTAAATGTCCAGTCTATCATATTGGTGAATCATATCATTAGCATGTATCCACAATCAGGAAGCAGAAAGTGAGAAATGGTATACTGCCTTGAAGTTTCCTTGCTTCAGAGTATAAGTATGTGGTAAAAGGCCCCTATGCAGAATATGGAGGAGATATTCATAGAATATTTTTTTAAATAATGTATCAGACTCTTCTTCAAGGAGACTTGGCATCCCCTTCCTTGGAGAAGTTATTATATGTTAAAATTCCTCAAGCGTGGAAATCATTAAAATGCCTATAATTGCCTGTATCTATGATTCATGGCTAGTTTTGTTAGAGTAACTTATCATAACAGCAGGAACAAAAATTAGGGCAAGATGTATGAGGCTAATCTGGGTTGTCAACTTGACACACCTGGGAAGAGAGAACCTCATTTGAAGAATTGACTCCACCAGAATCCCCCTTGGATATGTATGTGAGGCATTTTTAAAAAAATTCTAATTTGTCTAGGCAGACCCAGTCCACTGTGGGTATTACTATCTTTGGGCCCATTGACCTGGGCCAAATAAGATAGATCAGCTGATGAAGCAGGGATTCAAGCCATTGAAAATGTGACATTATTATTATTATTATTATTATTATTATTATTATTATTATTATTACTATCATCATCATCATTATTGTTATTATTAGAAAAAAATGTCAAGCCAGAAGGCAGTGTATCAATATCTTCAATACTTTGAAAGAAAACAGTCAAAATTTTAGACTGGAATTCTATACTTTAAACAAATACCATTCAAAACTAATGGAAAAAAAATTTAAAAATTCTTGAAAGTAGTGTAATACTTCAGAGATGTTGAAAGAAGTCAAGTTTAAGAAGGAAATTGGGTCTGCAGTATAGTCAAAATGTAGGTGGTGATTTCAACTTCTAATAATGGGTAAAAAATGTAAATAAAGGCATTAGAAAGTAGAGGGAATTCAGTGACTATCAAATTTACTTATGGAGTCAAATAATTGTATATCAATTCCATTTGAGAGCAGTTGAATACATTCTTTGCAAGTATATATTTAACCTGCATTTTGGTTCATGAAGCAAGTCCCAGTGTGTTTAAATGATCCAAGTCATACAAGACATATTCTATGGTTTTGATGGAATTAATGTAGTAATAAACTAAAGAAAGATCAGTATGATATTCCTAGCATTTTGGGTAGTAGAAAATGTATTTATTATATAGCCAATGGGTCAAACTAAACTTTGAAAGTGAATTTTAAGCTGAATGAAATTAAAATATGATGTACAACTTGGTATTATACAGTCTTTAGAAGAGAATTTATAAAAGTCATCATTATGAAATCATTAATTGGTATTTTTATCTGAAATAATAGAAGAAGGGAATGACTATTCACTAAATAGAGAGGAAATAAATAATATTAAAGAGAAGATGTTGATAAATCAGAAAATTAAAATAGTAGATTAATTAAAATAAATTACTATTTCATAAAAATAATCAAGAAATTAAGAAGACAAAAATTTAACAATAGGAGATATAAGAAGTAAGTACCAATACACATTTTACCACTAAAATGATAACAAAAGTGATAAGAAATTTATGCCAATAACATTTACAAATTAAGTAAAACAAACTTCTTAAGATGCCAAAACTAACAGAGAAAAATAACATAATCTAAAAGTTCTTTGTGCATAAAAATTATTTTGTAGTTAAAATCCTCCTAGAAAGTATATCTCAAATGCTGTTACTAGTAAATTCTGCTAAGTATGAAACAAGAAATATTATTGCTTTTACACAATTGATATCACAGAAAATAGAGTAAAATCAAATTAGTTAGAGGAATATGTTTTTAAAAACAAACAAACAAACAAACAAACTGGAGTCCTTTGGTGGTGGCACAAACCTTTGATCCCAGGACTGTGAGTTACAGGCCAGCCTGGTCTAAAGAGTGATTTCTAGGGTTCCAGGACAGCCAGTGCTACACAGAGAAACCCTGTCTTGAAAAACAAACAAAAACAAACAACTCCCCCCCTACACACCAAATAACTGGAGTCTAGTATATCTCCTAAATTTCAAGGCATGAAAATTTCCCAGTTATTAATTAGAAATTAAGTACAACAATGACTAAATCCAATAAATATGCACATATACATATGGTATATAGAAAATGATGCATTGTTTCCAAACATAATTACTTCCAGAAATTCAGTGTTCATTTATCTGAAAAATGATTAATATAATTCACAAACTAAATTAAAGCTCTAGAATTCTTTTACTGAATACAAAATATTTGATGAACCTGAACATGAATTCATAAATGAAACTTTTACTAAGGCTGTCTCTGCCACCCTACTCAATATCCAGACCTCCCATATTCCTCTTTAGAGTCTATCATGATGGGTACCTCTAACCACCCTATCTTCCTTTTTCCATAACCAGTCAGTTGCATAGCCTAGTCTTAGCACCCCTGCCTGTGTGACAGCCAAGGTCTGGCATCCACTAGGATGGATCCTACATGCAACCACCAATGGTCTCCTCTGGGCCACTTTCACAATTCTTTTAGGTACACAGACTACCTACATTTTTCTCCAGTGTCTAGCCTGGTAATTAGCCTTGTCTTCTCCATCCATGTCCTTTCTACAACACACCAAATTTATCCTGGGTCCCATAATCTGTGCTCCAGCCTGGTTTGGCCTTCCCAACTTTCACTGAAAAGGTGTTCTAGGCTTCAGTTTGGGATCTGTCCTATAGAGTCCCTACACTACAGGACATTACCGTATCATAACCATCCTTCTACTAGACAAATCTACTTTTAACCTCCAGGATTAGAACAGGAAGCATATCCTTTATACTAGCCCAGTCCTGTCTGTCCTTGGGACTTCAATGCACCCTAGCCAGTTTCAACTTTTATATTCTATCTTCTTTTCATCTCCAACTTGCCCAGTCTATAAGAAACTAGTCTTAACTAGATAAACCCTCAGGCATAGAATTTAAAACAATAATAATAAGCCAGGCAGTGGTGGCACACACCTTTAATCCCACCACTTGAGAGGCAGAGGCCGAGGCAGGCAGATTTCTGAGTTCAAGGCGAGCCTGGTCTACAGAGTGAGTTCCAGGACAGCCAAGGCTATACTGAGAAACCCTGTCTCGAAAAACCAAAAAAAAAAACAAAAAACAAAAAAAAAAAAACAAAAAAAAAAAACAAAAAAAAAACAAAAAAAAACAAACAAAAACAAAACAACAACAACAACAAGAAAAAACCCAATAATAATAAACTTTATCAAGAAATTAAAGAAGACACAAAGAATCAGCTCAATTAAATCAAAGAAAAAAAGCTTTCAGATAATAAATACCTAAGCAATGTCCAAGGTAACACAAATATTTAGGTGATGGAAGTGATGAAGACAAGCCAGTATTTAATAACGTAATTCAATAAGCAGATGGAAATACTGAAGAGGACTTAAGCTGAAAAAAGCATGGTACTGAAAAAATTCAATAATTTAATAAGAAAATTCAAACTCTTCAAAGGAGAAAGAATCAATAAAAAGAATATATAATATCAGACCCCAAAGATAGAATAGAGGATCTAGACCAAAGAAGCAAAGAATATGGAAAAAAGTACAAGAAATGAGAGTACATAATGAAAAAAAATACAAGTTGATGATTGTAAACATAGATAAGGGAGGGAAATTCTAAGTTAATGGCAGAGACTAGAATTCCACCAAGGTCATAAAAGAAAGTCTCTTAAAACTAAAGAAAGACATTCCCATACAGATGTAAGAAACAAACAATATACCAAGTACACAAAACAAGAGGAGGAAATTCTCATGGCTTATAACAGTTAAAAGACTGAGTCTATATAAGAAAGAAAATGTATAAAAAGTTTCAAGAGAAAAAAGTCGATTAAAGAGGGAAATTCATCAGAATAACATGATATTTTTGTCATCAAAATAATTTTATAATAGTTAAATTACTTTTAAATGTACATTATATATTCTGAAGCTAAAAGTAATATGCACTCAACCAGTTTTTAAAATCTATTTAGAACATTAAACAGGATAGAAATAGAAAAAAATCTCTTATGGAGCTTTGTATGAAAGGAAATTGTGACAAATTCCTGATTAGACAGAAACCATTCCATCTTCATGGGAGAATATGCAGTGTAACTGTGGCTTCATAGAATGAATTGGGTAGTATTCCCTCTGTTTCTATTTTGTGGAATAGTTGGAGGAGTATTGGTATTAGGTCTTCTTGGAAGGTCTCAGAGAATTCTGCACTAAACCCATCTGATCCTGGGCTTTTTTTTGGTTGGGAGACTTTATTCTTTTTAATCTATTTACTTACTTATTTATTTGTTTATTTATTTTTATTAGATTTTTCTTTATTTACATATCTAATTATATCTCCTTTCCCAGTTTCCTCTATGAAAAAAAAATGAAAAAGAAAAAAAAACCTGTTCCCATCCCCCTCCACCTGCTCACCAACCCACTCTCTCCCGATTCCTGGCTGGGAGACTTTTAATGACTGCTTCTATTTCTTTAGGGGTTATGGGACTGTTTAGATGGTTTATCTGATCCTGATTTAACTTAGGTATTTGGGATCTGTCTAGAAAATTGTCCATTTCATTCAGATTTTCCAGATTTGTTGAATATAGATAGCCTTTTATAGTGGGATCTGATATTTTTTGAATTTGCCTCAATTCTGTTGTTATATCTCCTTTTCCACTTCTGATTTTGTTAATTTGGATACTGTCTCTGTGCCTCTGGTTAGTATGGCAAAAGGTTCATCTATCTTGTTGATTTTCTCAAAGAACCAGCTCTTGTGGGGCAGTAGTCTGTTCAGGCAACCTAGGCCAAGTCCAGTAATAGGTCAGAACTACGGTGACCCAGTTGTCAATCTCTCTGCCTGCAAGGGACAGAAGGTGTTCGACCATGACTCCTGGGTCCTAGGCTCCTGTTGCAGTCACAACCTCTCATAGCTGTCCCCACAAGAGATGTGTGCTCTGTCAGGTAGACAATGACCCAGGCTCCCAGCATTCTAGCTAGACCCTACCTCCAGTAATCTGACCACAGTCAGACATGGCCCATCCCACAGACAGATAGCTATGCCTGACACAATATAAGGGGTAGTTCATCCCTCCCCTCTCTTTTGCCCTCTTGTCTTCTTCCTCTCTCTCTTTGCTCTCTCTCTCTTGCCTTCTTCCTCTTTCTCTTGCTCTTTGTTCCCTCTCTCGCTCTCTTGCTTTCTTCTTCTCCTTTCTCTCTCTTTCCTTCTCTCCTTTCTTTCTCTCTACATGACCACCCTATTTTCTCTTTCCTATAATAAAACATCTCACTTATGCATTGCCTCCTTGCAGCCTAGGTGACAGCATAAGAGAGCCACAGGCCCCAGCAGCAGAGAGCTCCAGATAGCAGCAGAGAGCCATAGGTGTCAGCAGAGAGAGAGAGACAGGCCCCACAAGCTCCTGGTTTTGTTGATTCTTTGTTTAGTTCTTCTTGTTTCTACTTGATTGATTTCAGTCTTGAGTTTGATTATTTCCTGCTGTCTACTCCTCTTGTGTGTATTTGCTTCTTTTTGTTCTAGAGCTTTCAGGTATGCTGTTAAGCTGCTAGTGTATGTGCTGTCCAGTTTCTTTTTGGAGGCACTCTGAGCTAGGAATTTTCCTCTTAGCACTGCTTTCAGCTTTCATTGTATGCCATAAATTTGGATATATTGTGCATTCATTTTCATTGAATTCTAAAAAGTCTTTAGTTTCTTCCTTTATTTCTTCCTTGACCAAGTTATCATTGAGTAGGGCCTTGTTCAGCTTCCATGTGTATGTGGGCTTTCTGTAGTCTTTGTTGCTATTGAAGACCAGTCTTACTCCATGGTGATCTGATAGGATATATGGGACTATTTCAATCTTCTTGTATCTGTTGAGACCTCTTTTGTGAATGATTATATGGTCAATTTTGGAGACAGTACCATGTGATACTGAGAAGAAAGTCTATTCTTTTGTTTTTGCAAGAAATGTTCTATAGATACTTGTTAAATCCATTTTGTCCATAACTTCTGTTAGTTTCAGTGTGTCTCTGTTTAGTTTGTGTTTCTGTGATCTGTCCATTGATGAGAGAGGGGTGTTGAATTCTCCCACTATTACTGTGTAAGGTATGTGATTTTAGCTTCAGTAAAATTTATTTTATGAATGTGGGTGCCCTTGCATTTGGAGCATAGATGTTCAGAATTGAGAGTTCTTCTTGGAAGATTTTTTCTTCTGGTGAGTGTGAAGTAATCTTCCTTATCCTTTTTGATAACTTTTGGTTGAAAGCCAATTTTATTCGATATTAGAATGGCTACTCCAGCTTGCTTCTTGGGACCATTTGCTTGGAAAATTGTTTTCCAAAGTTTTACTCTGGGGTAGTGTCTGTCTTTGTCATTGAGGTTCGTTTCCTATATGCAACAAAATGCTGTATCCTATATGCAATAAAATGTCTTTTTATTTGGGAACTGAGTCCATTGATGTTGAGAGATATTAGGGAGCAATCATTATTGGTTCCTGTTATTTTTGTTGATAGAGGTGGAATTATGTTTGTATGTTTCTCTTCTTTGAGTTTGTTGTGAGAAGATTAATTTCTTGCTTTTTCTTTGGTGTAGTTTCCCTCCTTGTGTTAGAATTTTACTTCTATTATACTCTGTAGGGTTGGAGTAGTAGAAAGATATTGTTTAAATTTGGTTTTGTCTTGGAATATTTTGGTTTCTCTATTTGCAGTAATTGAAAGTTTTGCTGGGTATAGTAGCCTTGGCTGGCATTTGTGTTCTCTTAGGGTCTGTATAACATCTGCCCGGGATCTTCTAGCTTTCCTAATCTCTGGTGAGATGTCTGGTGTAATTCTGATAGGCCTGCCTTTATATGTTACTTGACTTTTTTCCCCTTATTGCTTTTAATATTCTTTCTTTGTTTTGTGCACTTGGTGTTTTGACAATTATGTGACAGGAAGAATTTCTTTTCTGATCCTATCTATTTGGAATTCTATAGGCTTCATGTATGTTCCTGGGTATCTTTTTCTTTAGTTTAGGGAAGTTTTCTTCTATAATTTTGTTGAAGATATTTACTGGCCCTTTAGATTTGGAATCTTCTCTTTCTCCTATTCCTATTATCCTTAGATTTGGTCTTCTCATTATGTCCTGGATTTCCTGGATGTTTTGGGTTAAGATGTTTTTGCATTTTGTATTTTCTTTGACTATTTTGTCAATGTTTTGTATTGTATATTCTGCTCCTGAGGTTCTCTTTTCTATCTCTTATATTCTGTTGGTGATGCTGGAACCTATGACTCCTGATCTCTTTCCTAGGTTTTATATCTCCAGGGTTGTCTCCCTTTGTGATTTATTATTGTTTCTATTTCCATTTTTAGATCCTGGATGGTTTTGTTCAATTCCTCCACCTATTTGATTGTGTTTTTCTATAATTCTTTAAAGGATTTTTGTGGTTTCTCTTTAAGTGCTTCTAGCTTTTCCCCTGTGTTCCCATGTACTTTTTCTTTAAGTGAGTTATTTATGTCCTTTTAAAAGTCCTCTGTCATGATTATGACATGTGATTTTAAATCAGAGCCTGGCTTTTCTGGTGTGTTGGAGCATTCAAGGCTTGCTGTGGAGGGAAAATTGCTTTCTGATAGTGCCAAGTAGCCTTGGTTTCTGTTGCTTATGTTGTTATTCTTGCCTCTTGCCATCTGGTTATTACTGCTGTTAGCTAGTCTTCCTGTCTCTGACTGTGGATTGTCCCTCCTGCAAGCCCGTATGGCAGTAGTCCATGAAGACCCATTCTCTCCTGGACGAATTTGGGCATCGATAGCTGTGGTACATGGTTAGCTCCAGGGTGCACACAGAAAATGGAAGGATCTTGTCCCTGGTTGTTACTTGATTCCTGTGTCCTGATGGCTCTGTGTGGGTCCCTCTTGGGCCAGGAATTTTAGCAGAAGTTGTGGTCTTACCTGTGCTCACAGGTATGTTGACACTCCTGGAAGTTCAGCTCACTCCTGACAATATTTGGGTATAGAGAACTATGGCACTAGGTCCAATGGATGATTTCTTAATGGAAACTTGAAAGGCAAAAGACCTGGGAACAATGCATTTCAAAGTCCTAAAGACTATAATGATCAATCTATCTGCAAGCTCATGGCAACTATTTTATTATAAAACATATCTTAGAACACAAATTCTGACCACAATACACAAAGCTTAAAATTGACAGCAAAAATGTTTCTAGTGATTATGCAAATTAATGGTAATTAAACAGCTTAGAAGGGAATGACAAATGGGTCAAAGAAGAAGTCACAAAGAAATAAAATCTTCCTAGAACTAAATTAAAACAAAACTACAAAAAGGCAAAGCATATGGAACACAATGAGGGCAGTCCTAAGTAGGAAATTTATAGCTCTGAGTACCTACATTGAAAATAACAACAACCACAACAAATAGAGAAACACAAAACAAAACAAATAAAAAGACCCAAAAAAACAAAAATAGCACAAATTAATGGACTTAATGATTCAAAAATTTGGAAAAGAGCAAACCCAGTTCACAGCAAAAAATAGTAAAAATTAGAAAAGAAATTAATAAAAAAGAAACAATGAATGCAACTAAAGCTATGTTATTTGAGAAGATACACAAAATTTATAAACCATTGACCCAATTCACCAAAAGTAATAAAGTTGACAGACTCAGAGATAAACAGAGATACACCGAGTCACCAAAGAAATGCAGAATATTATAAGACAGTGGTTCTCAAACTTCCTAAGTCTGAAACCACTTATTAAAATTTCACATGTTATGGTACATTGTACCTTGTTCGCTAGCTCCAAAAGACTAGCAAGGTATCAACTCTGATGCAATGGACTAGGGTCTCTTTATTTCAAGCTTGAACTTGGGCCACACCAGTGACTCCAACTCAACAAAGCAGGAGGTTGAAGCCTTGAGCTCTCAGTAGGACTTGAGTCCCAAAAGCTCAGTTTTGTAGGAAATGGTAAATAAGCAAGGGGTATCTGCCCTGGCACTCATCTGATTGGGAAGCCATTACAAAATTTTGTTGCCCTTTAACAAAATTGGCTGTTCTGGGTACCAAACCATTAACTTAACTTCTGCTTTTCTCCTGATTAATCCTTTTTATGAAGTAAAGGGCTAGGGGCAGGCTTGTAACCTGGAGTTGCAGGTTTGGTTGGGAGTAATTTGGAAACTGGTGCTGGATACTGGCTTGTTAGTTAACTTGATTTCAACCTTAGGTCAGATTCCCTAAGACGGGATCTGAACCCATGTTCTGGTCTTTCAGTGAACCCTAATCATAAAATTATTTTCATTGCTACTTTATAACTGTATTTTCCACTCTTTTTTATTGATTTAAGTTTTATTTATGATGAGAAAAAATACATGATTTCAACGTATCTGAATTTGTTAACATTTAAAAACATTTTTGAGTAAATAGACTTGAATCACATTCTTGTTTCCCTTTTGTACCCACCCAGAGACCCCCTTCAATACCTGCAATACCTTTTTTTGTCATATTTTTTAAAATTTATAAAATATTACAATAAAAATGAGTATTGAACAGTTGTTTGATATAAAACAACAAGCAATTTAACAGTCTTATGTATATGCTCATCTACAGCAATACTGAAAATACATGTTTTTCTCAATATAAATTTTAAATAACTCCAAACATATTAACTGTATATTTTAAAATAATACATCACTACTAGTATTTTTTTAAATGAACATAAATATATAAAGTCTTTTTGTTTGTTTTTTTGTTTGTTTTGTATTTAGTAGAGTAAAAATTCTTGGCACTTACTCTGGTACAAGCCCAAAATAAAAGCAACTTTTAGACATTAGAAATCATTGTAATAAGGCTGTACTTCAATGACCCTCACGTAACCAAAGGATTTTACCTCTATCATAGCTAAGCTGAGAGTTGACAGTTCTGCTGTGCCAAGGAATGAATTGTAGGCATGGTTTTTGGATATAGATTTCTTGCTATGGTCAAAGCTCTTTGACCTGAGTGAGTGTCTTTATTCTCAGCCCACAGAGAACAGGTTACATTCATTTAAGAAATGGTGTATGTATTAAGATGGTCTAACCATAAAGTCATTCACCAACTATTTCAATGAACAATAGTTCTGCTTGGAGGGTGGCACAGACATTAGATGAGGGTAAAAATCTGGTTCATTGGTTGTGATGATTTTGAAAAGCATTCATCTCAGAGAAATAGTAATTTATAAAGTCCTCTTCTTCAAAATTGATATAATAGTTACAAACATCAAACAAAGCATACAGTCTCACTCTTTATTGTTCTTTTACAAGCCACCTCCCAAATTAATTGTCCACATTTCTTTTGGCTATATAAATAATTTTGAAATATATAAGCTGTTCTGAAAACCATAATATAGTGTAAAAACATGAAATAAACAATACTACTAATAGAGAGACTGAGATAGGAGAAGCATGATTTTGTGACTACTATGTGGTACACAGCAAGCCACTGTCATGTACAAACAAGCAGAAAGTATATATGGATTGTACAATATTATACCTATTTCTCTAATTAACAAATTAAAGAGACCACTGGATGACAGTCAACACATTTCTAATGCCTCATATTTTTGGATTTCAATCGATTAGGATATGCTGATAATATTAATTTTCATATTAAGATATTAAGAAAAAGTAATTGTTACATCCTGTTGTTTTTGATATAAGAAGTGGAATTAGGTTTGTGTGGGTTTGTTAAAAGATTACTAAAAGATTGCTTCTTTTAGGGTGTAGTTTTGCTCCTTATGTTCGTGTTTGCATCTATTATCCTTTGTAGGGCTGGATCTGTGGAAAGATATTGTGTAAATTTCATTTTGTAATGGAATATCTAGTTTTCTCCATTTATGGTAATTGAGATTTTTGCTGGGTATAGTAGTCTGGGCTGGCATTTGTGTTTTCTTAGGGTCTGAATGACATCTGCCCAGAATCTTCTAGCTTTCATAGTCTTGGATGAGAAGTCTGGTGTAATTCTGATAGGCCTGCCTTTATATGTTACTTGACCTTTTTCTTTTACTGCTCTTAAAATTCTTTCTTTATTCAGTATATTTGGGGTTTAAGAATCAAAAATATTTCCACTGGCCTTATGTGAACTCCAAAGAGGTCAAGAATCACAATTTGAGAAACACTGCTATAAGAGAATATTTGTAAAATTGTATCCTATTAACCTTGAAAATTTAAATAGATTAATGTCTAGATTCAGCCAAAACAGCAAAATTAAACCAAAAAAAGTTAATAACCCAAAAACCCATAGTAAATAAGAGGAATTAAATAGCAATTAATGCTGTCCAGGAATCCCAGGTGAAAAGAGACAGGTGAAATGCAGGCAGGCAGAAAGAAAGACAGCTATCTGAGGGCAGAACCTTTTTCCTTAGAGGGAGCTTTTTACAGGGCTTGGGAAATAGAGCAAGACTATTCCAGTTTACAGACTTTTCTGGTACTGTAAGGCAGAGACCAAAATGATGATCTGTATAGGTATTATCAAGCTTTTAATGGTAAAATTATTAAAGATTTAGAAAAGGCAGTTGATCAATACGGTGCTACCGCACCGTTCACCCAATCCTTGGTGGATAACATTATAGATTAAAGCCTAATGCCGCAGCGTAAGGCCAGATTTTTTTTAAAAAAAAAGGGGGGGGGGCTGACGCTATTTTTATGGAAATTTCTCTAATTGAATAGGAAAATAGGTACAGCCAGATGGCTGGGTTTGGACAGCCGTGGAGCTGGAGTTGGATGGCCAGAGTGCCAAGATGGATGGCAGGATCGCCGGGATGGGGTATGGTAGTTTTTGCTGGGGGTTAATTACAGCCTGGACCGGGGACTGTATAGGGTTAATTGGTCCAAAAATGTGGATACAACCCTTGCTATGCGGGTAGAGTCAGAGGCTGTGCACAGGCAAGTGCTCCCCTTGACTTTCAGAAAATTTATGTCACTTTGTCTATATGTATTCTGTGTTTGTCTCGTCCTGTATGAATGTGATCGTGACGTTTCTGTCCCTGTCTTACACATGGCCAAGAGGGCTTCCGAGACAGGGTGGGTGCCTGGTGGAGGGCAGCTTGCTGGGCAGAGCAAGGTGACAGGCCAACATGGCGCTGTGGCAAGCCGCCCATACCAGTGGCGTTCGCTGGCCTTATTCCAGAGCCTTTTTTGGCCAGCGCAGCGGAGCCATAGTACAGAGGCTCTCTAAGCCAGTCATAGGGTCCAGCAGCGGGGTAGCCACCCCGGGATGTAGGTGCGACTGGGGGTCTCTGCGCGTCCTGCAGATGGCTGCTGGTACCCCTGCAGGCCATTGGCAGCTGCCCCGGGTGGCTTGGGCTCTGCCCACTCACGGCAGAGCACGCAGGCACTATGCCAAAGGATTTTTTCGGTGCCCCGGAGTTCTGCGCACCTTGGGGAGCGGGCCACCACTTCCGGGTTACAGGCTGGTCTGCTTGCTGCTAACGCACGCAGCCTACCCAGCTGGGCCAGCTAGGGCTACTGCACCAGAGGTTTGCATTTACTTGTATCGCTTAAATTTCATTTTTCGACCAAAAATTTTCTTGCTTCTCCACTTGAATGTTTATTTTTCTCCCTAATATCAGTGATGTATGTTCAAGTTTTCAATTTGCTTAAGATTTCTTAAGTCACCTAATCTATCTCCACAGGTTACAGGTGGCATTGCCTATCCCAGAGACATAAAATTCTTTTTTCCCACAGCCACGTGAAGCAGATTTTAAAAAATTCCTTCCAAGACTAAATCCCTCACAAACTCTTGCTTTCTAAGGTTCTAATGCTCCCAAACATTGCAGACATTTTTCTGCCAGGACCCTGCTCTTCTGTTGTAATTATTCTTTCCCACAGATCCGATATGTTCTTCCTAGAAACAGGTAAAAAATGGTTAACTGAGGAATGAGTCAGGTAGTGGGTATGGAACAAAGGTGAGAGCACACGCTTTTTATCCCAGCGCTTAAGAGGCAGAGGCAGGCAGATTTCTAAAGTTATACATACGGTGTGGTAGATAGATTTAAATTAAAAGGCAAAGTAAAAAGCTGATTTAAGTTGCTCTACTAAAGGTGCTTGTAAAAGAGGTCAGAAGTTTAAGTTTTAAATTCTTTTATTGAGGTAAATTTTATATAAGATCTGTGTAACTATTCCATTTGGTTTCTATAGTCTTAAGGTATAATATGTTCTATATGATTGGCTCGTAAGTTATTTGGGTATGATAATATGTTGTAACTAAAAGCTAGTTTAAAGCTGGTAACTCAGGACACTACAAAATGGATAGTCCTTCCTCAAGGCATGGCTAATAGTCCTATGTTATGCCAAAAATTCGTGGCACAAGCCTATAAAAAGGAAATGGCCAATGATACATATTGCCCACTACACAGATGACATGATTATTGCAGGGGAATTTTCCCAAGATGTATTTTTATGTTTTTCAGAGTTACAAGCTGCCTTTAATGAGAGGGGGCTGCAGATAGCTCCAGAGAAGGCGCAGACTCAAGATCCGTATAATTATTTAGGCTTTACACTTACGGATCAAGCTGTTATTCCTCAAAAGATAGTTATTCGTAGAGACAGACTAAAATCCTTAAATGATTTCCAAAAATTAGTAGGTGATATTAACTGGTTTTGTCCTTACCTAAAACTCACTACAGGGGACTTGAAGCCTTTATATGGTATTCTTACAGGTAGTTCTGACCCAAACTCTCCTAGATATTTAACTAAAGAAGGAGTATCTGCTTTACAGCATGTAGAAAAAGCTATTGAAGATCAACTTATTACTTACATAGATTATTCTTTGCCTTTGCATTTATTAATTTTCAATACAACTCATGCCCCTACGGCGTTGTTGGGGCAGAAGGCACCTATTATGTGGATACATTCAAGAGTGTCTCCTAAACGCAATATATTGCCTTATTATGAGGATGTTGCTCAAATCATTGTGCTTGGTAGAAAACAAGCACTGACTTATTTTGACAAGAAACCAGATGTTATCATTCAGCCTTTTACTGTAGAACAAGACTCCTGGCTGAAGCAGCATAGCACAGAATGGCTGCTTGCTCAAATCAGATTTCAAGGAACTATAGATAATCATTATCCCCAGGATAAACTAATAAAGTTTTTAAATATGCATGACGTGATTTTTTCCAAAGGTAACTGCTTGGCAGCCCTTAAAGGATGCCCTTGTGGTATTTACTGATGGTTCCTCCAAAGGGAAAACTGGGTATCTCATTAATAGTCAACAGGTGATTATAGACTCCTGGTCTCTCTGCTCAATTGGCTGAATTAACAGCTGTTTTAAAAGTCTTTGAAGCTGTGTCTAATGCATTTAATATTTTTACGGACAGTTTCTATATGTAAAATTCTGTGCCACTACTAGAAACATGCGGTATGTTCAAACTGGACACCTCAGCAGGAGCCCTATTTTCTCAATCACAAAATTTTATTCTTGCACGGAAAAACCAATTTTATATTGGTCATATTCGGGCTCATTCTGGCCTACATGCGTCATTATCTAGAGGTAATGACCTCATTGATAAAGCTGTGGTAGGGGAGGTTTTAATTTCAGATCCTGTGGTCCTGGCAAAACAGGATCATGATAACTTCCACCTATCCAGCCAAACTCTGAGGCTGAAACACAAAACTTCTAAAGAACAAGCAAGAATAATTGTTAAGCACTGCCCCAAGTGCATTACTCTAACTCCAGTACCACATTTAGGGGTAAATCCAAGAGGCCTAATGCCTAATAAAATTTGGCAGATGGATGTAACTCATTATGCAGAATTTGGAAAGCTTAAATATATTCATGTTTGTATTGATACTTGTTCTAGATTTTTGTTTGCTTCACTGCAAACAGGAGAAGCCTCTAGAAATGTAATTGATCATTGTTTACAAGCATTCAGTGTGATGGGAATGGCCAAGATAATTAAAACAGACAATAGGCCAGGTTTTATTGGCAAAAATTTTATCTCTTTTTGCAAGGATTTTGGCATTTTGCATAAAACTGGAATCCCATATAACCCTATGGGACAGGGCATTTTCAAGCGAGCCTATCGCACAATTAAAAGCTGGCTTTTCAAGACCAAAGGGGGAAGTCTAGTCCCCCAGAGGTCTCCAAAGGCACATCTTGCCTTTGTACTTTTTATTTTGAATTTTCTGCAGACTGACATTAAAGGTTTCAATGCTGCAGACAGGCATTTGCATCCTAACACTTCAAGTTCGTATGCCATGGTATGCTGGAAGGACCCGCTCACCAATGCTTGGCATGGACCAGACCCTGTTTTGGTCTAGGGCAGAGGGTCTGTGTGTATATTTTCTCAAAAAGAAGACAGAGCATGTTGGCTCCCAGAGAGGATGGTTCGTCCGGTTAACTCAGAGCCACCGCCCTCTTAGCAGGAGTGCTCAAACTTCTGTGAAAAGTTTTTTTTCTTTTCCTTTCTTTTCTTTTGCTCTAAACTGACAGGCCCCTTTTTCTGCCTGTTTTGAAGGTGTTTCTTCCCGTTTTATCTGAAAATTGCTTATTTCTGAAGCAAATAAACAGTGGGTCACCCGGAGCTCAGAATTTTGGCTATCTCTGCAATATTCACATTCTAAGGGCCAGGACCATCCCAAAGGCCTGACATATTCCAAAAACCAGCATGGTCCCAAAAGTGCCAGCCTGAGTGTTTCCAAAAGTCAGTGTTATCCCGAAAATGCTGACACACTACAGATGTTCCAGCATTTCAAAGGTTAATCCACATCCCAGAGATAACAAAGACTAACTAACTAATTTGCATATGAATTGAGACCTGTCCCCTAGGCAACCCACTCCAGAGCCAAAGCCGAAAACTTGCAACTATGGAGGTCTTCTCCCAGCTTCTCCCGTCTCCCAGCTTCAGCTCCCTGCTGCCCGGCTTCAGCATTCAATGCAAGACTTCATAAAGGACTTGTGTCAGAGATATGGAGGCATTTCCCAGACTCTGCAGGTGTTGAGGGTATAACTTGGCATGATTGTTCGGATGGAAGGTGCATACAGTAGCCTGTCTCTCTGGCGGTAGTCAACCCAGACAGACGCATGTGCCAAGCGGCTGTGTCTTTATTAAAGACACTTATAAGCCCGGCTTGCTGTGTCAAGCTAGTCGCACACTGTCTGGAAGACGAGGACCAGAGAGGGAAATAGAGTTCTGAAACAAGCACCTTGTTTGATTCCCGGGCAAAATCAGTGCCGAGAAAAATGACCTTAACCCTGCTTTTTTATTTTTAAAAATAAATAAGGGTGAGATGTTGCCTCCTCCCCCCCCCATCTGAATGCTGCTGAGTATGTCCTCTGCCTGAAGCCAAAAGCGAAAGCAGCTGGAATTGCTGGAACTATAGCCGACACCTGTGGTTCCAGGAACACACAGCTCACTGCTTCTCCTGAAGCCGAGAAGTAGATCTGCTACAAGCCCTCCTGTTTGAAGTCATTTGCTTACTATAAACAATGTACCTGCCTGAGAGTCGTTTCTATCGAGCACTTGGCATCTTTCCATCTAGAGCTGTATTTACGTTATGTATATATTGTGTTCACTGTGTTGGTTTCACTGTTGTGTCCCTAGATATAAATACCCATTTCACCCCAAAGTAAATGTTGCCTTGATAAAACCTACTTGGCGTCCCTCTGTGTTTTTCTTTTGCCCGTTTATTCCCACAGGTCTAGTCCAGCCTCCAGCCCGAGGTAACCCACGGACCTCGAATATTTCCACTGGCCGGATACTACAGCAAGCCAGATTCAAGTGATCTGATAAGAAGATGAGAGAAGAGGCTTCTTTTGGAATGAGAGAGGGGCAGTAAAAACTAAGAACAATCTGAAAAATCCACAAGAAATTATACTATCAATTATTTACTTAAAATTTACTTAAAATAGACTTAATTCCACATCTAAATATATATACTTTTAATGATCTTTTTTCTTCTATGTTGATAGTCCTCTCTCCTACAGCCAGAGATTACCTAATAAAAATATCCAACCCCAAACATATGAAGCACTGTTTTGGCTTCTTGGCCAGGGCTGTTCAAGAGACTCCCCAAACAATGGTTTTTCCTTGATATCATGTGCTGTGGAAGATTAAGTCCTACTGATGACAGTGATTTCATACACTTAAAAAACAGGTGCTATAAGACTACTAGCTTTCTTTGTAATCAAAGACAACATATATTCTTCCAACAGAGGGCTTCAACCAACTGATATATTCAGTTATGACATCTATAAACCACATCAATGACCAGCATGGAACAGTAACCCTAAGGGTACACATAGTGGAATGCATACCCTGTCAGGAACTCTTTAATTGTACCTAAGACCTACTCATCAAGTGGGAAACCTTTCCTGGTATTAGAAGCCCAGCGAACTACTCAGTGCCAATGAAGTCATGGATAATGGAGAATAATTTACTACTACTAATTTACTAAAGCAGCATAATCGCTAAGAATCTATAAACATTGCTCTTATATCCAGAGGTAAGTGTAGTCTTTACCCCTCACCAAGGAAATTTCTCTTTGGAACAGACAGAGACCACTACCAAAATATAACAAATCAAAATTGAGAGTTGTGGAGCCTAGTCTGGACAGATGCATCTACAAAACAGTTATATATCCAAGGCTCTGAAAAAACTGGTGAAGAAAGAGAAGATTGTAAGAACCACAGGATTAGAAAGTTTTCTGTAAGATTTTGTCTCATAGTAATATCAGAAACTATATCCATAAACTCTCACCAACATTACTGTCAAAACACGAATTGAGCAAGGGTGACAGCAATGGACATGTTAAAGCAAATTGGGGAAAGCCTATAAACTATTGGCAACCAAGTAAACCTGGGAGAAGGGGAGGTGGTCTTCCACAAGGATGAACACAGCAATTGATTGCCCAATGTCATAATGTCAACCCTGAAGACATACACCCAATAACATCATACTGACTTTAATTTATTTGGTTGTATTAAGAATTCATATATATGTTTATACATATTCATTCAATAATGATTAATGAAGAAAGAGGAAACAAATTTAAAGGAGGGGTACATGGAGATTTGGAGAGAAGAAAGGGAATGGAAAAATGTAATTATATTATAATCTGCAAAAAGTAAAAACCTCTATATAAACTAAGAATGAGACAGAACTTTCTCAATATAAGAAGAAAGAAAGAATGACAGATAGAAAAAGAGAAAGAAAGAAAGAAAGAAAGAAAGAAAGAAAGAAAGAAAGAAAGAGGAAGAAAGAATAAGAGAAACAAAAAAGAAAAAGGAAGGAAAAGAGGAAGAAAGAAAGGAAAAAAGAAAAGGGAGAGAGAAAGAAAACTGCATCCTTTCAGCTAGCCTCAGACATTCTGATGAAATGCTTTATGGCTTCTCTGTAAGGAGTGTAATGAATCAATGAGTTCTTATCTTGTGAGTCTCAACTATGCTAATAAAAGTCATACAGTCTTATTTTCTATGCACAAAACACTAAAATCCAATAAGAAATACAAAATACAAATACTAACTAACCCTACAAAATTTGCAGAATTTGGCATCAGTGTACAAACATTAATTCTACTTATGTAGTCTGAAAATGAAAAATCAAAAAGTGAAGATTAAAAAGAAAAATTCGTGTTAGTCAAGTAGCATCATAAAGAGACATGTGTTAATGTACAAAGATATTACATTTACTAAGATGAAAATTATTTAAAATCCCATTGAATTTTTAATGTTTTATAGTTTTCATTCATTCATGTAGCACCAAAATACTATTTAAGCATTCTTTCAAAATTATTTTCTTTTTTTAAAATCTATTTATTTATTATATGTAAGTACACTGCAACTGTTTTCAGACACAACAGAAGAGGGCATCAGATCTCATTATGGATGGCTGTGAGCTACCATGTGTTGCTAGGATTTGAATTCAGGACCTTCTGAAAATCGGTCAGTGTGTTTAACTGCTGAGCCATCTCTCTAAACCCTCTTTCAAATTTTTCAATTGTTTTATATAGTTTGAGTTATCTTACATGTCATTATCCTATCCCAAAAATACCTAACCCCCAAAATTATAATAAAGAACAATTCCATATCTGACATAATCAACAATTATTAAATGTTTTCAGTAAATTTAAAAATCTTCAATGATCATATAGTCAAATTGTAAAATATTTACTGTGTAAATATGAATATATAAATGAAAGAGTATATTCTATTCAACAGAGTAACATTTAAATGATATTATTTGACAAAGCCAGCTCAGTCAGTCAACAGGGTCTCAAGGCAGGGCGAAAGAATTGAAAAGAAAAAGACAGACAACATTGTAACATGACTTCAGCCAATTCTGAGGGTAAAGCAAGTTTATTGTTCTCCAGTCTGCTTTTATTCCATTCTAAGTACATAGAAAGAATAAAGTCAGTTCTAGCTCAAGGAACAAATAAAGCAATAAACAAAAATATTCAAGGAACAAACAAGGCAATAAACAAAGTCTCACGGTATTCAAGGACTTATCAAGATGATCAAGATTTGGAGCCTACTTTCTCATACTGGGCAAATGTCAGAATCTTGCCAAATTTCTAGAAGTGGCCCCAAAAGCTCTCCACAATTATTTTCCTGTAAAATGATGTGTAAGTGTGTAACTGTGTGTGTGTGTGTGTGTGTGTGTGTGTGTGTGTCTGCAGATTTAATATTTTCTCAATAAAAGCCAATCACAGCACTCTTTTCAGAAAAAAGAAATGAGAATCTGGTCCTAAAATTAATATAGCAAGACAAACAAATGATCTTCAGAATCTAAGTTGAAGATTATTTCCCTACTCTACTAATCAAGACATTGTGGTCACAGAAAATAAGTCAAGGAAATAGAATAAATATTACTGAAATTGATCAACACATACAATATTGCTTATTCCTTGCAAGGAAGCGAAGGAAATTAAATGAGAACAATGGTCACAAGGCTATTTCTGTACTACTGGCTAATCACATGCAAAGAACTCAAACTATGTGAAACAATCAATACAATGAAAGAAAAATTAAATACCATGGTACTACACGAATGAATTAAAGTATAAAACATTTTTAAAATTAAATAGGACATTTTAAAATTTTCCTTTGATAAATATATTGAAATACAATGTAGAATACTCATAAAACAAAAATAATTCATAATTTATCAAATTTAAAACTTTGCTCTTCAACATATATACTTATCCATAGACACATGAGGAGTTCTACAACTTCCAGTTTCTTCAATGGAAGCTGGGAACCCAGGATTTAGATTATGTCTCACTCACAATGAGTATATGTAAGAATCTCCCAACCAGAAGCACAAACTGAAGATCCAGGTAAGAGGCTTGAGCTGACACAGAATAACATTCAGAGAAAGACTAGACAAAGAACTTCTACCCCTAAATCCAAGTTCCACAAAGGAAATAACTCCTGGACCCTACTAATACTTAGTAATCTGCTAAAAACTATACATACCTCTCTAAAAGAAGAAAGAAGATTAGATTTTTTTAAAATTGAAAATAAAAAGAAAGTAAGCATAATTTAACAAATAAAATAATTATAGATTGTGAAGCCCCAATACAGAAAGATGATTGTTGCTGTAGTTGATTAATCTTCTCTAGTCTCCTTGACAGTAGTGACATGAGTTCCTTGCTACTCACCCCAATGCTCTGGAATCTCAAATGAAAGAAACACACACACACACATGCGCACACACACACACACACACACACACACACACAGCCTTATATTTAATATGCCTTAATCAGTTCAATGGCTGGACCACTCCCAAACTTACATGTTGCTAACACCTCCCCTTCAATACCTCTGAGTTACTACTTACTAAAAAACTATATTCCATCTTTGCTACCCTAGATCCATTCAGGTGAAACCTTGTGGCCACTATTCCATGGCTCTTACATGATTGTATATGCTTTCCCTTCTGCATCTTTCAAGCCTGGATCTTATTCCTTACTTGGCATGGTGATTCTGCTTTTTCCTAGGTCCCCTTATGTGTGAATCCTAAAGTCCTGCCTCTCATCCATTAGCCACTAGCATCTTTATATACCAAATAGAAACAAATGTGGACAGAGACCCACAACATCTTACTTGTGAGATTCCTGTGTAATTTTTGAGGAGTACAATATAATACAAGATTTAAATCAAATTCACAACAGGTAATCAACCCATGAAAAAGTAAGATAAAATGCCTTCTACAAGGATTATTAATCCCATAACAATCCCTTAACAGAAATGACCTGAAAGACATTCTATACAGAACAAAACTTAAAGAAGTAATTATAAACATTTTTAATCAACTTGCATAATACATCAGTATACTTCAAGAAAACAAATAGAAAGAGATGAATGAAAGAAAAAAATTTGATTTAATATGTATAAAGAAAATTCAATACAGAGAATTGTTGCAGGAAGACTAAACTGAAATGAAAATAAACAATAACAAGAAAAAATTCAATAAATCAAATAAGCTCACTGGAAAGCATCATAATAGAATTGATGGCATGGAAGGGAGAAGATCATAGCTAAAATCCAATGTAGAAGCATTGGACCACTCAATAGATGTCAATTATAACTTATAGAAAAAATATGAATGAAATATGGAGACAATTCTTAGAACCATGAAAAGATCAAATCTAATCATGGACATAGAAGAAGATGAACATCAAGACATGTTTTCAATAAAATGACGGAAGACAAATTCCCAAATCTAAAGAAAGGTAAACTCATCTGTAGAGAGCCGCACCTGAGCTGGCAGCCTTGTCCTTTTGGTTTTGTTTTATGTACAAGACATGCCAGAAACAGAGTGAGAAAAGAGATTAGGAGCTCAGAAAAGAAAAGGCATGCCAATGAAGACAGGCCCTTCCAAAGGCGCTCAGTCCACGGAAGTGAGAGATGAGGGGAAGCACACCCTGGGAGAGAAGTAGGGGGAGAGAATAGCCTCAAGAAAGAGAAATATTTATCTGATAAAGGAACTAGAGGTTTTGGGGCTTGATAGTTCTGAGTT
Source organism: Montemys delectorum (assembly GCA_019843815.1). Taxonomy (NCBI): domain Eukaryota; kingdom Metazoa; phylum Chordata; class Mammalia; order Rodentia; family Muridae; genus Montemys; species Montemys delectorum. The sequence continues at coordinate 37,228 of JADRCD010205566.1, read as the reverse complement.
GGAAGAACTGGGTCCTGTTGAGGAAGCAGCTTGCTGGAAGGAGCCTCGGCCACAGCAAAATCGAAAGCTAAAGGAAGCGAGGAATGGGAACCTCATGGCTTCCTGGCCGGCGGCGAATTCCCAGATAGCAGTTCCGGCCATAGTCCCCCATGTTCCTCTGCCCTATGTGGACAGGTTCTGTTTGGATGAAAAGGGGAACGAGCTTAGCCCCTCTGAGAAAGAGGACTTAGAAGGACAGGCAACAGCGCTGAGAAAGATGGTGGTGGTGGGCAACACGGTGCCTTGCAGAGCCCGGCCTGGCGGGGCCTGGGGCAGCAGGTCTCCTCAGTCTGGGCCGTGATTGCGGCCGGGTCTAACGGCTGGGCCAGCGCTCATAGCGAACGACGACAAACTGGTGGCCACCTGTGACCCTACTCACAGGCAGCATTAGAACAGAACTGTGAGGCTTCCCAGCCCGCAGTGAACTCACAAGCAGCATTGGAACAGATAGGGGAGGAGCGTTTGGTAGAGTCAAAAGTTTTCATGAGATTTGGATTTTAAGGTTATAAGGCCCTTGGCTGAGTCCATACTTACAGATCACAGCCTCTTTTACTTTAATTTGCTAATAAACAGGCAGACGCTAATCATGCAGCTGGGAATCAAGCTTGGGATAGAGATATGCCTTTGGGGCAAAGTTGCTTTGCTGTTGATTAGCAAACAGACTTTCAGATTTATCAACAGACTGGTTACCCATTGCTAGTCTTTGAACAGGTGAATCAGATTACTATAAAGACATGGAAGCAGCTGCCGTGATGCAGCTGAGTCAGAACAAATAAATACCCTTTGGCAGCTAGCACAAGTAGGCTTTGAGTGGAAACATCCTGGCTTGTGTGTGACTTCCATTTAATATCAAAGTATTACTCAGGCTACTAATCTCTCTCTATAGTTGTTTCAATATCTTACAGGAAATTGGCTGATATTGGCTATTGTGACTGTCAATTCGATGCGAGTGGATCCGTCCCCGGCTCAAGGATTTACTAAATTTACCTCCTGGATTTCTTCAGCCTTTTCTTTCTTTAAGGAGTGGGTGGGAATTGGCCTGTTTAGTGTCGCCTTGTGTGCTGGCTTAGTGTTTCTTCTCTGGATGGTTTGCAAGCTCAGAGCCCAACAAAAACGTGACAAGGTAGTAATTGCCCAAGCACTTGCTGCGCTAGAGCAAGGAGCCTCTCCCGATATCTGGCTCAGCATGTTAAGAACAAAATAAACACTCAAAGGCTAATGGTCAGGGAGACTTAGCTCTTGCACCCCGTGGGGTCTTATCCCATTGCACACCGGGAGAGTGAGTCAAACTGCCATAAGTCCTCGAGGCCCGCTGCCTTTGGCCCCTACGACGGGATTAGGTTGATGCCATAAACCAGGAGCACACCAATGAGTAGTGATCCAAAGGATCCCACCTATCTCTTGGTGCTGGTAATGGACAGCACATCAGCTAGCCTAAGACATGGGGCATTGGCCAGAGCCTATCATTTAAAACAAAAAGGGGGAGATGTAGAGAGCCGCACCCAAGCCGGCAGCCTCCATTACAAGATGGCGCCGGCATCGGTGTCTTCTCCCTGTAACAAGTAGTCTGCGCATGTGCTTAGGGCCAGAGCGCGCCAAGTCTCAGCCTACCCCGAGGTGTCTCATGAGGTAATGAGCAAACAGCCAATCAGAGGTGAACACGCCACTCCAGGGTGTATATACGCAGTGCATTTTCCAGGGCTCGCCCTCTCCTCGCCACATGGTAATAAAGGTTTGCTGCAGAAGGATCCTGTGTGTGTCCGTGTGTTCCTGCCGGTGGGAAAATAGCACGGGCCACACTCATCCATGGAAGAAACCCAAAAAACACCCAGTTGAGTTGAACAGCAACAAGAAACCCTCCCTGTATTTAGACATCTAAGAGAGAAGAGTCAGGTCACTTATAAAGGCTACTTAAATAACCCCTGATTATTAGAAAGAAACATTTAAAACCAGATAGCTTTGAATAGATGTATTCTAAGCTCAATTATCTGTCAAAGCAGACTAGTACACCCTGCAAAACGATTAAAAATGAAGGACAGGTAAATCATTCCATGATAAGAACTAGATTAGAGATTTGTGACTACTAAGCCAGTTGTCTAGCAGACAAGGAAGGAATACTTCAGATTAATAAGAAACTTATATAAACCAAAGGGACCACAGCATCAAAATAATTAAAAGAAGTCTAAGGAAACATAAAAGGAACAGACTGACAAGGAAATATTGAATTCCTTCCAACAACTCTAAATATTAGTGCTCTCAATTGCTTAATAAAATGACAGAGAGAGCTCCACTCCCAGGCTCTACTACACCCAAGATCTTTCTTTCTTTTTTTGGTTTTTCAAGACAGGGTTTCTCTGTGTAGCCCTGGCTGTCCTGGAACTCACTCTGTAGACCAGGCTGTCCTCAAAATCAGAAATCCACCTGCCTATGCACCCCAAGCGCTGGGATTAAAGGCATGTGCCACCACTGCCCAGCACATGCTTAAGATCTTAGGATCAGGGGTAAGTAGAAAACAACCATCTGTTCTAACACCAGGGGGAGTAACTGGGGCCAGCAGGATCCAAGGACATAAGAACACTGCCCAACTAGTGGCTCTGGACCCTTCTGTCTTGGGTACAAACTGTGCAGCCAGTCCCACAGCACCCAGAGGAGGCTCAAGTCCCAGGCACTCTTAAGAGAGCCAGGATGCCAGGATCACTGGAGCTTGGTCACACTAGGATATCAGGGTCCCAGAGGGAGCTTGACTCCTAGGAACTCTGAAACACCTAGAATATCAGGATCACAGGATCCTAGAATCACAGATTCACAGAGACAGCTGGACTCTAAAAGTTCTGACACAACCAGAATTACAGGAAAGGCTCCAGTCAGATATAGTGAGGGCAGGTAGCACTAGAGATAATCAGATGGGAAGGGACAAAACTAAGAACATAAGCAACAGAAACCAAGGTTACTTGGCAACATCAGAACCCAATTCTCCAACCATAGCAAGTCCAGAATACACCACTACACCAGAAAAGGAAGACTCAGTTCTAAAATCACTTCTCCTGAAGATGATAGAGAGTTTTAAGGAGGACATAAATAATTCCCTTAAAGAAATATAGGAGAACACAGGTAAAGAGCTAGAAGCCCTTAAAGAGGAAACACAAAAAAAATCTCTTAAAGGATGACAGGAAAACACAATCAAACAGGTGAAGAAAACGAACAAAACCATCCAAGATCTAAACATGGAAATAGAAACAATAAAGAAATCACAAAGGGAAACAACCCTGGAGTTAGAAAAATCTAGGAAAGAAATCAGGAGTCATAGATGCAAGCATCACCTACAGAATACAAGAGATAGAAGAGAGAATCTCAGGGGCAGAAAATATCATAGAAAACATTGACAAAACAGTCAAAGAAAATGAAAAAAGCAAACATCTCCTAACCCAAAATATCCAGGAAATTCAGGACACAATGAGAAGACCAAATCTAAGGATATAGAAGATATAGAAGATAGTGAAGACTCAATTTAAAGGGCCAAAAAAAAAAAATCATCAACAAAATTGTAGAAGGAAACTTCCCTAACCTAAAGAAATAGATGCCCATGAACATACAAGAAGCCTACACAACTCCAAATAGACTGGAACAGAAAAGAAATTCTTCCTGTCATGTAATAACCGTAACACCAAATGAATTAAGCATAAAAAGAATATTAAAAGCAATAAGGGAAAAAAGGTCAAGTAACAAATCAAGACAGTCCTCTCAGAATTGTACCAGACTTCTCACCAAAGACTAGGAAAGCTAGAAGATCCTGGGCAGATGTTATACAGACCCTAAGAGAATACAAATGCCAGCCCAGGCTAGTACAACCAGCAACCCTCTCAATTAACATAGACGGAGAAACCAAGATATTTCAAGACAAAACCAAATTTGAACAATATCTTTCCACAAATCCCACCCTACAAAGGATAATAGGTGAAAAACACCAACGCAAGGAGGAAAACAACATCTTAGAACAAGCAAGAAAGTAATCTTCTTTCAACAAACCCAAAAGAAGATAGGCACGCAAACTTAATTCCACATCTAACAACAAAAATAACAGGGAGTAATAATCACTTTCCTTAATATCTTTTAACAACAACGGACTCAATTCCCTGATAAAAATATATGAACTAACAGACTGGATACATACACATAACACAACATCTTGCTGCATACAGGAAACACATTTCAGTGACAAAGACAAACAGTACCTCAGAGTAAAGGGCTGAAAAACAGTTTTCCAAGCAAATGGTCCCAAGAAGCAAGCTGGAGTAAGCATTCTAATATTGAACAAAATCAACGTTCAAGTAAAGCTTATCAAAAAGAATAAGGAAGGACACTTCATACAGTTCAAAGGAAAAACCTACCAAGATGAACTCTCAATTCTGAACATCTATGCTCCAAATGTAAGAGCACCCACATTCATAAAAGAAATTTTACTAAAGCTCACAGCACACATCACACCCCACACAATAATAAAGGGTGACTTCAACACCCCACTCTCAGCAATGGACAGGTCATGGAAACACCAACTAAACAGAGATACATTGAAACTAACAGAAGTTATGAACCAAATGGATCTAACATATTTTAAAAAGACTGTATAATTGGTCACAAAACAGCCCTCAACAGATACAGGAAGACTGAAATAATCCCATGCAGGCTATCAGATTACCATGGACTAAGGTGGGTCTTAAATTTAAACAAAAACACTGGAAAACACACATACACATGGAAGCTGAACAATGCTCTACTCAAAAATAACTCGGTCAAAAAAGAAATAAGGAAAGAAATTAAAGAACTTGTAGAATTTAATAAAAATGAAGACACATCAAACCAAAACTTATGGGACACAATGAAAGCACTGGTAAGAGGGAAAACTCAGCTCTAAGTTCCTCCAAAAAGAAATGGGAGAGACCTTACACTAGCAGCTTGACAGCACACCTGAAAGAATTAGAACAAAAAGAAGCAAATACACTCAAGAAGAGTAGAAGGCAGAAGATAATCAAACTCAGGGCTGAACTCAACCAAGTAGAAACAAAAAGAACTATACAAAGAGTTAACAAAATTAAGAGCTGGATCTTTGCTTTAACAAGAGATATAAGCCCTTAGCCAGACTAACCAAAGGGCACAGAGACAGTATCCAAATTAATAAAATCATAATGAAGAGGGAGACATAACAACAGAAAGCATGGAAATTCAAAAAAAAAAAAGTCATCAGATCCTACTCCAAAAGTTTATACTCAACTTAATTGAAATGTCTGGATGAAATGGACAATTTTCTAGACAAATACCAGATGCCAAAGTTAAAACTGTCTCACAACTCCTAAAGATATAGAAGCAGTCATTAATAGTCTTCCAACCAAAAAAAGCCCAGGACAAGACGGGTTTAGTGGAGTATTCTATCATACCTTTAAAGAAGACCTAATACCAATAATCTTCAAACTATTCTACATAGAAACAGGAGGAACATTACCCAATTCACTCATGAAGCCACAATTACAATTATAACTAAACCACACAAAGACCAAAGAAAGAGAACTTTAGACCAATTTCCCTTATCAACATTGACACAAAAATACTTAACAAAATTCTTGCCAACTGAATCTAAGAATATAACAAAATGATCATTCAACATGGTCAAGTATGCTTCATTCCAGGGATGCTGGGATGGTTCAAATATGGAAATGCACCAACATAATTCACTATATAAACAAACTCAAAGGAAAAAAACACATGATCATTTCATTAGATGCTGAAAAAAGCATTTGACAAAATTCAGCATCCCTTCATGTTAAAAGTCTTAGAAAGATTAGGAATTCAAGGCCCACACATAAACAAAGTAAAACCAGCAAACCAGTAGCCAACATCAAACTAAATGGAGAGAAACTTGAAACAATCCCACTAAACTCAGGGAATAAACAACACTGCCCACTCTCTCCCTATCTATTCAATATAGTACTTAAAGTTCTAGCTAGAGCAATTAGACAACAAAATGAGGTCAAAGGGACACAAATTGGAAAGGAAGAAGTCAAAATATCACTATTTGCAGATGGTATGATAATATACTTTAGTGACCTCAAAAATTATACCAGAGAACTTCTAAAGCTGATAAACAACTTCACCAAAGTTGTTGGATATAAATCAATGCAAACAAATCAGTAGCTTTCCTCAACTCAAAGGATAAACAGGCTGAGAAAGAAATTAGGGAAATGACACCCTTCACAAAAGTAACACACATTATAAAGTATCTTTGTGTGACTCTAACCAAACAAGTGAAAGATCTGTATTACAAGAACTTCTTCTTTCTGAAGAAGAAATCAAAGAAGACCTCAGAAGATGGAAAGGTCTCCCATGCTCATGGATTTGCAGGATTAATATAGTGAAATTGGCCATCTTGTCGAAAGCAATCTACAGATTCAATGCAATCTCCATCAAAATTCCAACTCAATTCTTCATATAGTTAGAAAGAGCAATTTGCAAATTCATCTGGAATAACAAAAAACCAGGATAGTAAAAACTATTCTCAAGAATAAAAGAACTTCTGGGGGATCACCATCCCTGACCTCAAGCTGTATTACAGAGCAATAATGATTTAAAAATTACATGGTATTGGTACAGAGACAGGCAGGTAGATCAATGGTATAGAATATAAGACCTAGAAATGAACCCACACACATATGGTCACTTGATCTTTGAAAAAGGAACTAAAACCATCCATTTGAAAAAAAAAAGACAGCATTTTTAACAAATGGTGCTATTTCAACTAGCAGTCAGCATGTAGAAAAATGTGAATAGGACCATTCTTATCTCCTTGTACAAAGCTGAAGTCCAAGTAGATCCAGGACCTCCACATAAAACCAGACACACTAAAACTTATAGAAGTGGGGAAGAGCCTTGAACACATGGGAACGTGAGAAAAATTCCTGAATATAACACCAATGGCTTATGCTCTACAATTAAGAATCAACAAATGGGAATTCAAAAAATTGCAAAGCAAAGGACACTGTCAATAGCTATCAACGTGTTTGGAAAAGATCTTTACCAATCTTACATCTGTTATAGGGCTAATATTCAAAATATAAAAAAACTCAAGAGGTTAGACTCAAGAGAACAAAATAACCATATTAAAAATGGGATACAGAGCTAAACAAAGAATTTTCAAGTGAGGAATAACAAATGGCCAAGAAGCACCTAAAGATATGTTCAACATTCTTAGTCATTAGGGAAATGCAAATCAAAACAACCCTGAGATTTTACCTCACACCAGTCAGAATGGCTAAGATCAAAAGCTCAGATGACAGCAGATGCTTGTGAGGGTGTGGAGAATATTGTACAATCCATATATACTTTCTGCTTGTTTGTACTTAGAGTGTCTTGCTGTGTACCACATAATGGTCTTGAAATCATGCTTCTCCTATCTTAGCCTCTCTATTAGTAGGATTGTTCATTTGATATTTTTACACTATGCTATGGTTTTCAGAACAGCTTACATATTTCAAAATTATTTATACAGCCAAAAGAAATGTAAACAATTAACTTGGGAGGTGGCTTGTAAGAGAACAATAAAGAGTGAGACTGAATGCTTTGCTTGATGTTTGTAACTATTGTATCAATTTTGAAGAAGAGGACTTTATAAGTTACTATTTCTCTGAGATGAATGCTTTTCAAAATCATTACAGCCAATGAACCAGATTCTTACCCTCACCTAATGTCTGTGCCACTCTCCAAGCAGAACTATTGTTCATTGAAACAGTTGGTGAATGACTTCACGGATAGACCATCTTAATACACACATTTCTTAAATGAATGTAACCTGTTCTCTGTGGGCTGAGAATGAAGACAATCACTCCAGTCAAATAGCTTTGACCATAGCAAGAAATCTGTATCCAAAATCATGCTTACAATTCACTCCTTTGTGCAGCAGAACTGTCAACTCTTAGCTTAGCTACAATGGAGGTAAAATCCTTTGGTGATGTGAGGGTTATTGAAGTACAGCCTTATTACAATGAACTCCAATGTCTAAAAATTGTTTTTATTTTGGGCTTGTACCACAGTAAGAGCCAAGTTTTTAAGCTCTACTAAAAACAAAACAAACAAACAAAAAGACTTCATCTATTTGTGTTTGTTGCAGCATTTTGTCAGTTCAATCACATTAGGGCAGTGACAGGTCTGTGATTGGACAGGAATAGGGAGACAGAGCTAGAAGTTTTAAGAGTGAGGAGGTTGCAGGTCAGAGGAGAATCAGGAAAAATCAGCATGGAGGCAGGTGAACAGGAGGACAATCCAGACCCCATGTGGTTTTAAACAGCCACAGGTAGCTAAGGTTTTCACAAGGTTAGAATAATTGGGTTAAAGCATTACCTTTATCATTTGGCTCTGAAATTATTGTATTGGTATCTTGTAAATTGAGATCTTAATGATATATAAACTTGATTGGATAATTAAGACTTAAGAGTCATGTTTCTACCAGATAACTGGGCACTAGATGTGGGGTTTGTGGAGTGTTGCATATAAGCCAGATGATCTTGCAAGCTGGGAGAAAATAGCAGCCCAACAGGACATAGTGATGTGGCCGGCCAGTACTGGCAGCACTAGAAAAGAATGTGGTCCCAGGGGCCAGAAGAGAGTGCGGGGTGATCTCTTTTTTAATATTTCCCATAACACATGTTCATTAAAAAAACTAGTAGTTATGTATTTTTTTTAAAATATACAGCTAAGATGTTTGGAGTTATTTAAAATTTACATTGAGAAAAAAGTATATATTTTCAATGTTGCTGTAGACAAGCATCTATATGACTGTTCAATTGATTGTTTTATATCAAACAATTTTTATACTACTTATTTTTATTGTTCCATATTTTAAATATTAAAGAATATGACAAAATAAAGAAAAACCAAAAGGTATTGCAGGTATTGAAGGGGGGTCCTCTAGGAGGAGTTGGGGTACAAAAAGGAAAGAAGAATGTGATATAATTTTATTTACTTAAAATGTTTTTAAATGTTAACAAATTCATATGAACTGAAATTATATATCTTTTCTCATCATAGTGCAAAAAAATACTTATTAAAAAAGAATTAAAAAATAGAACAAAAAAGCAACCAACATATTGGGAAAAGATCTTTACCAACCACACCTCCATTAGAGGGCTAATTTCCAATATATAAAAGAACTCAAGAGGTTAGACTCAAGAGAACAAAATAACCCTATTAAAAAATGGGATATAGAGCTAAACAAATAATTTTCAACTGAACAATATCGAATGGTGAAGAAGTATCTAAAGAAATGTTCAACATTCTTGGTCATCAAGAAAATGCAAATCAAACAACTTTGAGATTTTTACCTCACACCAGTCAGAATAGCTAAAATCAAAAACTCAGGTGAGAGCAGATGCTGGTGAAGATGTGGAGAAAGAAGAACACTCTTTCATTGCTGGTGGGATCACAAGCTGGTACAACCACTCTGCAAATCAGTTTGGTGGTTCCTCATAAAAGTGGACATAGAACTACCTGAGGACCCAGCTATACCACTCCTGGGCATATACCCACAAGATGTCCCAACATGTAATAAGAACACATACTCCACTGTGTTCATAGAAGCCTTATTTATAATAGCCAGAAACTGAGAAATGGATACTGAAAATGTGGTACATTTACACAATGGAGTACTACTCAGCTAGTAAAAACAATGAATTTATGAAATTCTTAGGGAAATGAGTGGATCTGGAGACTATCATCCTGAGTGAGGTAACCCAATTGCAAAAGAATTCACATGATATGCAATCACTGACAAGTGAATATTAACCCCAAAGCTCCAAATACCCAAGATACATTGCAAGACGACATGAAGCTCAAGAAGAAGGAAGACCAAAGTGTGGGTGCTTCGCTCCTTCTTAGATGGTGCACAAAATACTCACAGGAACAATTACGGAGCTAAAGTGTAGAGCAGAGACATAAGGATATGCCATCCAGAGACTGTCCCACCTGATGATTCATCCCATATACAGTTACCAAACACAGACACCATTGTGGATGCCAAGAATGCATGCTGAAAGGAACCTGATATGGTTGTCTCCTGAGAGGCCCTGCCAGAGCTTTACTAATACAAAGGAGGATGCTTGTAGCCAACCACTGGACTGAACGCAGCGTCTCCAATAGAGGAGTTAGAGGAAGAACTGAAGAAGTTGAAGGGGTTTGCAACACATAGGAAGAGCAACAAATCAACCAGCCAGACCCCCCAGAGCTCCCAGAGACTAAGCCATCAACCTAAGAGTACACTGGCTCTAGCTGCATATGTAGCAGAGGATGGCTTTGTCATGCATCAATGAGATGAGAGGCCCTTAGTCTGATGAAGACTCAATAAATCCCCCAGTGTAGGTGAATCATGGTCATGATTGGGGAGGTTGGCTTGGGTAGGTGGGTGGAGAAACACCCTCATAAAAGCAGGAGGAGGGAGGATGGGATGGGGGTTTTTCGGGAGGGGGTTGAACTGGAAAAACGGATAACTGTTGGGCCTGATTTGGCCCTGGTTTGGGCCTTGCGGACAAACCCAACCCTGGCTTGAGTTTTCTAAACTATCTCAGTCACTTTCTTACTCAGCACGACCTGCTTAAGCTTGCCTTTGCCTAGCTACTGCTGACTTAGAGTAACCTTGTTAGCTCTGTCAGTCACCCCATACCCTTCGTCAACTTTCCCTTCCCCCTATGTCATCTCACCTCAAAAACTCCACCTCCTCTCTCTCAGCCCTTTATAAAGAAAAAAAGATCACTGGGCTTGGTGGCACACGCCTTTAATTCCAGCTTTGGGAGGCAGAGGCAGGCAGATTTTTGAGTTCGAGGCCAGCCTGGTCTACAGAGTGAGTTCCAGGACAGCAAGAGCTACACAGAGAAACCCTGTCACAAAAACAAAAACAAAAACAAAAACAAAAAACAAAACAAAAAACAACAACAACAAAAACAAACAAACAAACAAACAAAAAAGATCAATACAGTAAAATGAGTTCCTGCTTTGACAGACTCCCGATTCAGAGTGGTTATTCTCTGGACAAGAGGAGATCTGAGCTGTGACACTCATCATCCCGCTCAGCACCCTCAGCACCAAGAGACTCAGCTAAACCAGCTTCACTCTCTTGCCTGTCTCTCCCGTAGATAACATTTGAAATGTAAATAAATATGCAATTAAAAAAAGTAAATGACAGAGATACATAAATTGTATAGCAGGATACATCTTTCTGTTTTCCCTAAGTAACAAACTACACTACTAACAATATGTATCATCATAGTTCTAAATAATAGAAGATTGTCCCGAGCAAATGAGAGTAAGGAACAAGCAGAGGTAGCTATCCTAACATCTGACAACATATACTTCAAGCCACCCAAGTAGAAGAAATAAAGATCACTTTATACTTATCTACTGAACAATCCATCAAGAGAATATTATAATTCTAAACACTTAAATACCAGATACAGGTGCATGAAATTCCTAAAACAAATACTACTATGTGGAAAGCCACACAATACTAACAACAATGATAATTGGTGACTTTAATACTTAATTCTAATCAACATGTCATAATAACAATAAAATAAACATTGGAATTAGTGACATCATATATAAAACGGACCTAACAGAAGTGATAAAGAATGCGTATGCTTCTGTATGGCCTATGTGGCTCTCTCCATAAAGTTAATCACATATGAGGATGCAAAGCAAGACCCAACAAATTTAGGAAAATTGAAATCATATTAAATATTTTATCTGACAACAATAGAACAAAATTAGGCATCAATAACAATAAAAATTTCAAAACGCACACACATTCACAACGGTAAACAACGTACTTTGGAATAATGTGTGAATAATTGAAGGAACCAAAACAAAAATAGGACTTTGGTATGTCACATACAAATTTACAACACAAAAGGAAAGCTAAGTACCAAGAAAAACAAAGATCATGGTGGCTTCATTTAAGTGATATAGTAATCATTCAACATATCTAAATCAATAAATGTAATTTTCATAATGAGATAAAAATAGAAATCACATAATCATTTCAATAGACACAGAAAAAGCAATGACAAATTTGATATCCATTCATTCATGGTAAACACCAAAATTATATATATATATATAGGATTAGGGGAATGTATCTTAATATAATCAATGCTACATATAGAAAATCCATAGCCTACATTATAAAGAATGAAAAAATACTCAAAGACTTTCTGCTATGATCAGAAACAGGACAAGAGAATATACTGCACTGTGTTCAATATATTGCTTGAAATCTTAGCTAGAACACTATGGCAATAAAAACTAATAAAAATAATACAGGTAGGAACAATACTCCTCTGCATAAGTGATATGATTCTAAATAAAAGATGCCACAAAGGTTTCATCCCCTTAAGGATGATAAACAGCAAGTGACGGTATAAAAAAAACTAACACATAAAAATCAGTAGTTTTTCTGTATATAGATGACAATTGAAACAGTATCAGAAAAATAATCTCATTCACAATGTCATACACATGCACACAAGTGCCTTGAAATAAGTGGCTAATAAAAGTAAAGATGTACACAATGAAAATTTTTGACACTGAAGAAGACAGCTGAAAAGATTTACCATGGCTATTGATTGGAAGACTGAATCTTGTCATTCACTCCAAATTCCGTGGCTGTTATTTACAGACATGGGGGACGGGATTCAAAAAAGTATGTGGAAGCACAAAAGACTAAGGCTAGCCACATCAATATGGACAAAAAGAATGCTACTATATTTATTCTGATACCTGATTTCAAACAATAATACAGGGGAATAAGACCTGAATCCACATGATATTGGCACAGAAACATATCTATAATCAGTGCAACAGAATTATGGACCCAGATATAAGTTCACACAGCTACAGTTATCTCTTTTACAAAGTACCAAATAGGCATATATAAGATTAAATCATAACTAAATTTTGATGTAAAAACTGGATTTCAACATTCAGAAAATGAAATGATATTTTATCTTTCACCATACATTACAATCGACTTCAAAAGCATCAAGACCTGAAACACTGAAACATAGAGAAAAAGATAGAGACAGAGAGCATGCTTCATCTCATAGAAATGGATAAGGACTTTCTAGGTATAAGGAGCTTTTGAGTAATAGAGTAAATAAGGTTAACAACTGACAATCAGGACTTAATGAAACTAAAACCTTCTGCCCATCAAAGGAAACTGGGAGGTTGATAAAATAGCAGCCCATAGAATGGGACAAAGTCTCTGCTACACTGATGTATATAGTCTATGTAAAGAAATAAAATTTATTTATTTATTTATTTATTATTTTAAATTAGGTATTTTCTTTATTTACATGTAAATTTCTCCTTTCCCAGTTTCCCCTCCAAAAAACAAACAAACTAACAAACAAACAAAAACAACAAGAACAAACTTCTGTTGCCTCCCCACTCCCCATGCCTACCACCTCACCCTCTCCCACTTATTGGCCCTGGCATTCCCCTACACTGGGGCACAGAACCTTCATAGGGCCAAGGACCTCTCCTCCTATTGATGATCAACTTTGCAATCCTCTACTATACACATGTTGCCAAAACAATCAGTCCCACCATGTATAGTCCTTGGTTGGCTGTTAGGTCCCTGGGAGCTCTGCGGGTACTAGTTAGTACATATTGTTGTTCGTCCTAAGGGGCTGCAAACCCTTCAGCTCCATAGAACCTACGGAACTGAACAACAACAACAGCAACAGCAACAGCATTAACAACAATTCACAAAAGAAGACAAAGAAATGGCAAGGAAATACTCTTAAAAGTTTTAATATTCTTGCCATCAGGAAAGCACAACTTAAAATGACTTTAAGTTAAAATTCCACCTCAATCAAAATGTCTATAATCAGAAAATACAAAGAAAAACAAATGCTGTTTTATAAATACTGAAAGGGAATAGTTTATTTTTTACACTGTTTGTAGTGCTGCAAACTAATGCACCCACTTTGGAAATTAGCCTGGATATTTCTTAAAACTAGAGATAGAATCACCATATGACCCAACAATATCTCTCCTAGACATATGCCCTCAGAAGTAATCCCGTATTACAGAAACACTTGAATACCCATGTCTATTATTGCTCTATTCCTAATATGTGTGTGTGGGGGGTTCTAAACCTAAATATTTACTAACAGATGAATGGATAAGAAAAAAACATGGGATATTACATACAATATTAGTGAGATAGGAGAAAATGATATAATCATAAATTCTGCACATAAATAAATAAAACTGGAAAATTATACTAAGTAAACTAACTTCGGTCCAGAAGGATAAATGTTGCATGTTTTCTCATATGTGGATTCCTGGCTTTATTTTTTGTTTTGTTTTGTGTGGTTAATTGGGAGTGGAAGATTGCATACAACCATTAAGTTGGGGAAGATGGGATAATGGAAATAGATATCAGATAATGGATAAAATGGAAGTAAAGAGGTAGATAATGAGAGTAGAAATGCTTTATCATAAAGGAGTGTCAAAGTACGGAGAAACTTATGGGAAAGATAGCTAACTCAAGGGCAGAGTATATCAAAAGGCCATATGAAAGCCTACAATCTTGGAACCATAGAAAAATAAAATTGTAGAGATGTAGAATGTATGTGCTATGAAAGAAAATGGAGTGGAATTGGGGACTAAAATAATAAGTGGAATAGAAGAAGAAAGGAAGTGGTTGAGTTATCCTAAACTAATAATTTATGAAAAGACTATGGGAACCCATTAATTTGTAGGCTAATTTCATACTTAACTTAAAAACAACTGAGTTCAAATGGCACTGCCCTGACTGTGTCTGGGTAGGCAATGCCACTCCCAAAAGCAGAGCAAATTAAAACCCAAGGAAAGCACTGAGCACTATCAATAGCATAGAGCAGCACAGAATCCAATCCTTTCTTTTCTGTACAATACTACCTGGGCCTTTCCTACATCCATGGACAGTCCCATTTCACAACAAAAGTTAATCCTTTTAGTGGAAACTTCATCCACATCCTTTCTTTACCACATTTGAGCATCAGTTTCCAAAGAACTTGATCTATAAAATTTAAATCTGACTTCTAAGAGAAGTGATAGATGGAGTACTTGCACTGAGAGTGAATGTGCTTTAATGACAAATTCCTGTCCCTGGGGGACAAAGATGACTGCCAAATGTTCTGAAGCTTACCAAAACCACTTGCCATACCAATGAACAGGTCTACTTAAGAAGAAATACTTACCCAAATAAACACAGCCAACCTACTTGAGCATGAAGGTCAAGTGTACCTACTCTATTCAAAAGCCCAGTCGTAGCAGGACACAGTGGAAACTAAGGCTCCTAGTAGGGCATTGAAATCAGAGTAGGCTAGTCCATTTTCAACATAATGAAGAATTCAGGGTCTCCAATGCCTTGTTTTTACAAAGTGTAAACAAAATACATTTGCTTGAAATGCTACTATAAACACATGTGCCATTTATGTTCCCCATGTCATTGATTTTGAGAGACCAGGAAAAGAGCCAAATCCTTATTTCTCCCTTGTGACCAGTGTCTTTCAGAAGTGGTCGCAGCAGCTAAAGGTGCTATATCCAATTGACACTCACATATGGAAAAATAAATCAAAGCACAGACATTAAAATTTTAACAAGAATTAACCCAAAGTTTTACAAACACTAATGCAAAGCACAAGCCAATGAAATTTCTGGTAGAAATTCCACAGTCCACAGACAAAGAAAACCCACAACAGTACTTATTACCAAAGCACTTATTCTAACACATGCAAAGACCTATCAAATCTTGACAGAATGAAAGGAAACAACTCTATTAAAACTAGGTATTGATTTGGCATGGTGGTGTATCAGGGAAAGGACCTATTGCTAAACCTAATGGCTTAGGTGGATCCCTAAGACCCATGTGGTGGAAGCAGAGGACTTTGTAGGGTCCAGTTCTCATCTGACCTCCACATTCTCACAATTTCATAAATCCATGATTGAGCACACATGTGTATAAAAAAGAAATAAATAAAAATGTAGTAAGTATGGTTTAAAATTGGAATATTTAAAAATACTAAAAATGTATGGAGAAGAAAAAAGATATTGGTAAATTGCAAATTTAAACAAAGTTATACTATAGCATACCCATTAGAAAAGCTAAAATCCAAACACTGATATCATCATACACTAGAAGACATGAACCAGCAAGAACAATGCTCTATTATTTGGACATTTGAAATAAGTCTTCCAGTTTCTTATAAAACTAAACACACTCATATCATATGATCTTACTATCTTACCCTTAGGTTTCCAAATGAGTTGAAATCATGTGCTTATCACTTCCTATGCATGGCTGTTTATAGTGTCCTTATCTGTAACTGTTCAAACTCAGAAACAACAAGGTTGCTCTTAGTAAATTGCACCTTTAGTGTGGGATACAGAATAAAATGGGAAACCTAAATGCCTGCTAAGTGAAAGGCAATATATTTTTTATGCCCACTATATCATATTATGGAGGAAGCAAACTAGATACACAAAAGATCAGTGGTTGGCAGAGGTAAATGCTCTGCACGATATTGTCATGGTGAGTATATAACATTGAACATCTGTGAATACTTATAGAATATACTTCATGGTACATCTTACAAATTGTCACCAACAAATAATGACACACAAATATCACTTCATCAGGTCTTACAATGCATCCTACTACTACTGAAAGTTGCTGGCAATAAGGAAGTACAGGTGGCAGTCCTGTAGGAACTCTGCATTTCTTCTAACTAGGTTCCTACCTGCAACTTAAAAAGGGAGGGAGATGGGCAAAGGACAATCCTCTTGTGTATGAATCTTGCCTTTGCCACTGAATTTCTGATTAAAACTTCCTAATGTCACTTTAACTTGGAAACACTGACACTTTTGCTAACAGAAATTTATTTTTACAGGTTTTTCACATGGTTCTGCTGGTAAGGCAGTGAAGAGCAATGAAGATGCTGGCTGGATGATGCTATTGTACTGCACCAGAAATCTTGTTATTACCTGTTTTGTTTTCAGAAAATATCACTGAAGCCAATAAGTAAGACAACTTTCTTTCTGAATATGAATCCATTACCTTGCCAAGCAAAATGATAAAATCTTTAAAGAGGCTCTTCCCTTTTTATTTTTCTGCCCATACACAACAAAATACTGTCACTGAATCAAGGTGAGATTTTGACATACATGGATAGAATATAAGGATAAGGGGTTGAAGTACAGTAGTTTATTAAAAAGCCTCTTTGTCCTAACAATAATTGAAAATTCATAAAAGCCTTTTAGTCTATGTAACTGCATCTGGAATTACTGTCAGTCTCAAGATGTGGACGGGTGTTTCCTCGAAGAGATTAACTAAATATGAAAAATAGGAGGGAAAAAACAGAGATGTCTGATTAAATGTATCTTTTTAAAACAGCCAATTCAAAGAAAAGAAATGATTCCAGAAAATATCAGTCAGGCCTACTGAGACAAAGCTTGCTTTCTGGTCTTGTACTCAGGGCGCCCTAATGGTGATTGAGACATTGATCCTCACAATAGCTTTTGCAACCACAAGTATTTATTTTTAGAGGCTTTGACTAGGCAAACTCAGGATTTGTAACTTCAATATAGACAGGAATCTCAGGACTACCCAGGGAGAAACAGAATTGGAGTTCTGTTAAATGTAGATGGGAAGGAGTTCAGAAAAATGATAAAAGCATGCCTTTTATAGAATAGAGGAGACTTCCTGAAGAAGAGTTACATTATTAAGATATACATGAACCAAGGTTATGAAAATAAAGCTTAAGAGAAAGAAACTAATATATGAATGTATAGGCTCTGGATAAAGAAGCACTGTTATCTTATTAGTCATATATACCATATTGGTGGTTCTCAAGTTACATCTCAAATATTTTCTGAGAACCTATTAATTTTCTTCCTTTTGCTTTTTAGTAACTGAGACTTCAAAATGCCTTTTAACAAGATTATTCCAATCTGATAAGGTAAAACTAGGAGCTGCTATGGACACTCAATGTTATTTTCTGTAAATGGAATTTCTGGTGAGATGCTTAGAAAAGTACAGGTTTTCATCTAGTAAGAGAGAAAGCCCTTAAATAACTGTTACTGGGCTGGATTCTGGATTCTCAACTGACAAGAAGCTTTGGGTAGAATTGAATAAGTGTTCATTTTATTTTCCAGGTCCCTACAGTCATTCCCATCTTGTGTCCTGCCTCAAGATTAGGAAAACATGAATGTGGTTATAGAGTTTAGGAAACACAAGGCAGGCCAGAGATGTACTGGTTTGGGGTGGTTGTACATTTTGTTGTTTTTAATGTTTTTTGAATTTTCATCTTTTCCAAATGCATTCTCTGATGGGTTGAGCCATGTTCTAGATATTTAAGATGTTCTGAGAGAGTGCTCCAGGATGCCAAAATCCCCTTCCAGTAAAGGATGCACAATCTGATTAGGAGGATTGACTATTCTCAGAAAGCTGGGAGACTTCATGCAGTAGCCTCTTACTCTACCCTACTCATATTCTTACAAATGCTAGAGAGGAAGTCTGTTGTTTATTCTCTTTTTTATTAGGTATTTTCTTTATTTACATGTCATATGATATCTCCTTTCCCAGTTTCCCCTCCGAAAAAAAGAAAAATAAAATAAAATATACCCTGTTCTCTCCCCTCTCCCCCTGTTCACCCACCCACCCTCTCCAGCTTCCTGGCCCTGGTATTCCCCTACACTGGGGCATAGAACCTTCACAGGGCCTATTCATATGCCAAGCAAAGAATTCCTGAGAACCAGATCCCAAATACAGGACCGGCTTCTATCAGAAAACAAACAATGAGCTAGCAACAGCTGCAGTGTAGAAGAACTCCCAAATCTGCATCTCTGCCTCTTGTCTTTGAACTTCTGTCTTCTTTAGTCTCCCTTTTACTTTTAGCTTAGTTCTGTGTTTTATCATTTAGAAAACTAAAGTGAGAAGCCGTCCTTTTTACCTTCGGCAACTCAGCAAACAGACATACTATAGTTCTGAATAAGTATTAAAATATTCTGTTTCAAAGGCAAAGGGGTATACAAATAAAGCTCCCTTTCTATGTAATGCAAAAGAATAGATGAATCATCCAGCTGACTTGCAGGACTAGGATGTGGTAATTGAAGAACTGACGAAGTAGACTGAAATACATTTAGACTGTTCCATAGGATGCTGGGAGATCTTTATTTAGCTTTCTTATTTCTCTCTTTCTCTTTTCATGGCAGGAAAGAATGTGAGAAGAGGAAACAAGGAGGATAACACTAGGCAGCTGCTTGAACAATCTCAGAACTAGAATTTTTGGCTGGGCAGTTATAAGACACTTCTGTTTAATTTTGCATTTGCTGGTATTTTTGTTTTCTTAATATTGAGTCTTTCAAAGATGCTTAATTCAGAATTGTGGAAAGAAGCTTACGTTGCTGCATCTCATTTTTCAGGCGGGGAGCAATCAGACTCCATCTTGCAAGGTGTTTTGTGAAACCATTTTGCATTTGGTTGTCTTAGCCCTTGAGTTTTCATCTTAAAATGCTGTCTTTTATGTTTCTTTTTGTGAGAAATTTTATTAAAAGGAGAGATGGGATGACCAAAGGCAAGTACAGAAACCAGCAGCATCTCTCCTGCTGAATCACAAAAGATGGAGTGATGTTGAAAACCTCCCTACATGAAATCCTCCCTGCTTGGCCTCTCCCCAGTTCCCTGGCTGGCTCTAAGAAGACTTTCCAAGAAAGGAAAATCCACACTGCCATTGATAGGCTTTTATAGACATCGTTTTCCCAACAGGTAGTAACAGTGTTTTCTTGAAAGTAAAAGAAAATTTGAGAACACTCTCATTATATATGGTCATTTTCAAGGTCAGGTGCAACTACTCCCTAGTTTGGGAAGGTTGGACTCTGAAAACAAGAAAGGGTCCTTTTGAGCCAATTTCTATAGATGTATTGCTATGATGTGGTTCCAGCAGAGATGGGCTATTACAGATGTCTTTCATGATACAAGTAGAAAATGTCAGTAATTCTTTACCATCTGGTAACTGATGTTGGCAGCTACATGGGAAAGGAAAGGCTGACCCAGAGAAAATAGAATGGTCATAGAAATTGTTGTTGCTCGGTTAGAGAGACTACAAATTAGACCAATAATCACAAACTGTAGTGAAATCAGATCTCATGCATAGACATGAGTTCTAAAATTTAGCTCAGAGTAAGAGAGATCCCTCAGTTTTTACATACTTATATATACATACCATAGAAGAAAATTATTCTAGAAGAACACACAAAGTATTGTTGCAGAGAAAAGCTTTCACAAGCTTGTCAATGGAACCTAAACAGCAAAGAATGCATTGTTTCTTTCTAGAATACCTGCCTTTGTGTCCCTCTCTCCCTATGATGGGAACTAAAACAAGTTTGAAAACTACTGAGTGTTTTTGCCCTAAGTGTTTATACTGATGATGAGGATACACTAACTAGTACATTACTATGAGGGTAATTGTTTCTCAATTAACATGGCAAAGGGTTATTAAATTGAGAATGTATAATACTGCTTTGTACTTGATAATTCTCCTAAAATCTATTTTTCCAAATGATTAAGCTAGAATACATTCATGATTAGTGGTTTCCAGGAAGGATGTGAGGAATAGGGTTGCATGAAAATTTGTTTGGTTATAACCAATGTGTACTGCATGCATTTGTGGAGATATTGTACTAAAGTCGTTATTAATTACAGTCAATGTATGCTAATAAAAATCTAGTATACTATCAGTGAGGGTGAACTGGAAACTGGATAATCTGTTAACAGTGACACGTGCCATTATACAACATGCTTACTTTATTAGAGATCTAGCTGGATAAAAGCAAGCTTGGAGATATTTGAAGATCCAGCCTTTCCTCCAGATCAGCTTTTGAGGCCCCATATTCTTCGTTTCTCTTCAAACTCACTCACAAAGTGGAAATTTAAGGGTTCTTTGGAAAGTCAGTTGTATTGGATGGTGTTTTGCTGGAGCAAACTTGTGAAGGAACATTTTGCTGAAGCAGACACAGGTGAAAGGATGTTCTGCTAAAGCAAGCACATGAAAGGACACATGATAAAGAATTCTTTGAAAATAACAAGTATATATTGGTCCACTTTACATTGCATAGTTGGGCTCCATTTGCCAGAACTCCATAGAGAGAAACACAACAAAAACCTTCTGGTGGGGTGCTGTAGTTTCTTGCCATTTCTGCAGATTTGAGATGATTGGCAGAGTCACTGTTGAGTCAAGACAGGAGGTGAGACCAGACTTATGGAGGACGTGTGATGTTTGGTGGAGTACAAATAGACCCAATGGACTGTAATGGAAGTAGGCTAGGCTTGATTATAGAGCGAGTTGTACAATGCTTATTGGTCTGGTGTCTTTAGTCATCTTTGCTTAACTGAGAGAGACACAGCTGAGAACTTCTCCTGGCATTCCTGCTGGTCCCTCCGGTTGACTTGTGCTGAGATTGAGGCCTGGCTCTGCTAGGTAGGACCCCTATTGCTGATCTGTGTTTGCTATACTGACTCTATAGAATTGGACAGATGTTATTATCTGTGAAGTGTATGCAAGTGGATCTAGCTGCTGTTGCTGACTTGTGAAATGAACTATCATTTCCAGACAACACAGATGGGAGTTGCTTCTAAACAGGTCTATCACCCCCATATCTTTTCTTTTCCACTACCTGTGATGGGTGGTAGGCTAAAAGGGAGGCTAAAGTGTTTAAGAACCATCATTAAAAATAGGTTTTGAGAAAATTAAAGTAACACACTAATTTTAGGAAAGGGAAAATATCACAATTGTTTTTCATTATTTGAAATAGCATAAGAAAGAAAATATGGTGGATGTGGAAGGGCTTTGGATAGGCTATTTCCTGATGAAACATGGCTATTTTGCATATTTATTTACTTTTAATTTTTCTTTAACTATTTCCAATATATTATCAATACAAACAACTATAGCTTTCATCTTCAAGAGAGTAAAAGATAGTTCATTCTAGAGCCACATTGAATGACCATAGTCTAGGACCACATGTTTAAGTTATCCAAAATTCCAGGTTCCAATGTGAACACAGTTTTATGACATTTCATAGTTTTATAGATCAAAGGAAGTCATAAATAAAGGCAAATTTAAAGTACTTGGTGGGACATCAGACAGCAAGATAAGGGAAGATTTGCTATAGACCCAAGATGCTATCAGATGACATTTTTAGCTTTGAGTTGGTAGAAGTGTAGGCTGTAATTTAAGAATGATATCCATATTTGTTCCTGTTCTAGCTGCCAAGTACTAGACATCAAGACCTAGTAAATTTCTTGGCAAACTTTTAGTACTATGACTGGGCACATATTCATCTATTTTAAACCACTAAGCTGTCTACTTCCCAGCCACATGGTCCTTCACATCATTCTGAGCTTCACCTTGGCTTGCTCCACTTTGTGTGTCCTCAGGGAGAATCCCTGAGAAATCTGTTCATATGACTCTTCCTGGACCCTTTGCTTCATCGCTTGTCCTCCCTTTCCACATAGTCTTTCTACTTTCTTTGTGCTTATTCTCTTACTTCTTTCTCTGAGACCCTTGGCTGAGATTGGAAGTCTAGATTTTCTATTTTCTCTGGACCATAGGTTAATCAGCTCTTTGTTAACCAACCAGAGATAACTGTCTAGTATTCTTTACACAACATTGACAACAGAGAGGTTTCAATAATCATGACAATGCTAGTCTCCAGACTGTAACTAGATCTCTAGGCACAAAAATCAGCAACTAAATATAAAATATACAGGAAAAGCCTAAACAAGAAGCCAGGACATCTACTAAGTTAATATATTCCAATGTTTTTCACATATTAGTGACAGAATATTAGATCTAACACAGAGGCAGTGGGAATGAAAGATTATTCTAAGGTCTCAAGCTACTTGTAGCTAACAAGTTACTTGTACATAGTTACTTGTAGATAACAATGCTAAGACTGCCAGCTTTTTTAAGTTCAAACTCCAAAATTCTAGATTTTCCTCTTTACCACTTCCATTTTTCACATACGAGGCTAAATTCTAAGCTTGGTTGACTTGAAACTTTGGCATAGGTTCTTTCTGAAGACTCCTGTGCAGTTTCACTCAGACCTTATTGCTGAACCTATTTGCTTCCATGACTTCTAATAAAAAACACAGCATTCTTTCTATTTTCTTTTTCTCTCTCTCTACACTTTGGGCAATCATTTGGATGTATAACCTGAGTCTTGTTTTCTTTTTTCCTGAAATTCTAATAAAATTGTCTTTGAGATTCTTTCTAAGTCACTTTAAATATTTTTCTCTATGAGGCTAAGAAAACATAAAAAGGTAATGTGTTTTTCCAACACACACAGACACACACACACAGACACACACACACACAAACACCACTACCAGTTCTAGTACCACCTCTACCACCACTACCACCAAAAACAACAATAGCAATAACACCATCACCACCACCACCACCACCACCACCACCACCACCATCACCACCACCACCACCAACAACAACAATAACAACAAAAAACATAGCTTTTCCCTCAAAAGAATAAGAGATAGTTTATTCTGGAACCAAGTTTGACTATGGGAAAATATGAGACTAGGTTACCCAGGTTCCATATTTGCAATGTAAAAACAGCTTCATGAATTTGTGAGTTGTTGTTGTTTTAATAGTACAAAGATGCTATAAATAAAGACACTATTTAATATACTGGAGGGAACATCAGAGAGACTGATTACAAAAAGGTAAAGTAATTTGTCTTACAGGATTCAGATTCTACATAATGACAAAATCCTTGGGGTTGGTGCAAGCTATTGTTCTGCCACATTAATAGGGTCTTTTATCTATTAGTCACAAGATGCTAGTTCTGACAAAAGATGTGCATGGTGATAAAGCAAGCCTGAGATAAGATAAGTAGATTTTTGACCTGTAGCATTCCAACCTCTCAGCTTTACTGCAATTCTAATCAAGAAGTCAGCCTTTTAAAACATACATGTAATAAGGACACATGCTCCATCATGTTCATAACAGCCTTATTTATAATAGCCAGAAACTGGAAACAACCCAGATGTCCCTCAACAGAGGAATGGATACAGAAATTGTGGTATATCTACACAATGGAGTACTACTCAGCTATTAAAAACAATGGATTTATGAATTTATTTCTCAGGGAAATGGATGGATCTGGAGAATACCATAATGAGTGAGGTAACCCAATCACAAAATAACACACATGGTATGCACTCTCTGATAAGTGGTTATTAGCCCAGAAGTTTGGAATACTGAAAGAACAACCCACAAACCACAAGAAACTCAAGAAGAAGGAAGACCAAAAGGTGGACATTTCATTCCTTCTTAAAAGGAGGAAAAAATACCCACAGAAGGAGTTGCAGAGCCTAACTATGGAGCAGAGACTGAAGGAAGGACAAGCCAGCCTAATATAGCTATCTCCTGAGAGGCTCTGACAGTACCTGACTAACACAGATGTAGAGGCTCAACCATCCACTGAACTGAGTACACAATCCCCAATGAAAGGGTTAGAGAAAGGACCAAAGGAGCTGAAGGGTTTGCAGCCTCTTAGGATGAACAAGAATATGAACTAATTAGTACCCTCAGAGCTCCCAGGGACTCAACCACCAACCAAGGACTATACATGGTGGGACTGATTGTTCTGGCAGCATGTGTGTAGTAGAAGATTGCAAAGTCGGTCATCAAGGGGAGAAGAGGCCCTTGGCCCTGTGAAGGTTCTGTGCCCCAGTGTAGGGGAATGCCAGAGCTAGTAAGTGGGAGAGGGTAGGGTGGCAAACAGGGGGAGGGGGAGGCAACAGGGGTAGTTGTTCTTGTTGTTTTGGGGGGTTTTTTTTGGTCTGTTTTTTTTTTCTTTTTTGGAGGGGAAACTGGGAAAGGAGAAATCATATGACATGTAAATAAAAAAATATCTAATAAAAAAGGTGAAAACAAAAAGAAAAAAAGAAAACATAGCTTATTCAATTTCCTGCTTTGGCAACAATTTGTATTTGGTCATGGGTGGGTGCCACATATTCTTTATCAAACACCTATGATTTACTACAATCTGCCTCGTAGCTAGGAGGGCTCATTCCTGAACCAGTGTAGTTGAAGCTGAGGAGTAGGCAGAAAAGCAGTCTTCAGAAGAGAGGAACAACTGGAAAAGGCCATTAAGAAAGAAATACTTGTATTCTATCAAACTATTAGCCACCATGATTGAGATATGATTCCCCCATGCCATATCCACTGTATCTGACATAATCTTTATATCTGACATATATTAGTATTCCTAGATGTAAAATTATAATAATCAAACACACAGTTTGGCCTAATGGAGAGACGGTAACATGCATCTTAAAATCCAAAATTTACATATTTTAAAAAGCTAGATGAACTATGTTTCCCTTGTATTCATCACTACATGTACTTAGTAAACTAACTTACTTATAACTTAGTCATATTTAAATGGTAAGACATGGAAGATTACTCAGGAAGAAGTCATGTGATATTTCTTTTTTGTTAGTAAAAAAATCCTGGGTAATCTTACTATAGGATATTATAGATACTAATGGAACCAAGAAACATCAGTATATAAGGTATAAAGCACCCTGAATGTTGTTGTTATTAGAAAATGATATATTTTGTATAATTTTGATAAGAAGAGTTAAATTTCATCTTTGGATAACTCTAGCTTGGTTAAATGGAGTTAAAGTTCAATTTAATAGAACATTTTTAGTTTTATCCAAGTTGTAAATTATAAGAAAGTAACTTTTTAACAAAGGCAGTTAAATGTTTAATTTTTAATTTTTTTCAAGACAAGTTTTCTTTTTGTAGCTCTGGCTTTCCTGGATCTCATTTTTCAGACATAGCTGGCCTTGAACTCAGACATTTAGGTAGCTCTGCCTCCTGAGAGCTGGGATTAAAGGTATGTGCCATCACTGCATGGCAAAATATTTAAAATTATAAAGCTGGTGTATCAAGTGTAGAGAATATGGCTGGTGAACTGTTAGATGGTCAACAATTAGGATATAGTTACATGATTTGGCTTTTAAATATGCTTAGTTTACTCACACAAACATTTCTTATAATGCCAGGTCAATATTTTATATTACTCCTTTTGTATTAATAAAAGGTAAACAGATATCTCACCCAGGCAGGGGACAGATGGATAAACAGAAAATACTACTTCAGGGTTCCATTGTGACATTTTTTCAGGTAAGGAGGCTTTGAAAGGCTTGAATCGTATCCACTGTGAAGTCCCTCAGCTGTGGCAGGCCCAGAGGATGGTGCTGGTGGAGGTTCAGGAGGTTCTTGAAAGCATCAGCCAGAGGCTAGCTATGACAGACAGGTATGTGTGAGCTTAGCAATAATGCCAATTTGTTCAAGGGTAACTGAAGCCAGAGGCCACACAGAGAGGTCAGTTTCAAAGTTCTCTTGCAGATGGGTTTAGTGTAGAGGTTTGAGATGCTGTGTCTTGAGAACAGGACAATATAATCCTAATGACCACTTTCAAAGTTGTAATTTTTGTATTGTTTCATTTCCCAGCAGTGTTGTTCTATTGGGGTTCAGGATTTTGGGCTTGCAATTACATATTGATGTTACTTTCTGGTTAGTTCATTAGCATATCAAGGCCCATCTCTGGTTTAGCAACTATCCAAGCTGTCTGTTGTCAGGTTCTTATCTTACAGAACTTACATTATTCTAAGTCACACAAAATTTTTTTAAATAACACAAAATGGTTTCAATTATGCTCCTAAAAATAAGATAATGGTTTTTGGTAGCAAATAATCATAACCATATCTTCATTTACTACATCATTAAAAATAAAATTAATATTTTATCATGTAGAAATACATCAAGTAAATATTAAATATAAAAAATGATTTTAATCTAGTATTAAAGTATTTGAAAACATAAAATGTGATAAAAATGTGTAGTATCTTGCGCTATTCTTCTGTGTATGAAGTTGAAGGTGAGCAACATCTAGAATATTCAAAGTCCATATGAATATGTTTATTGATCTAGTTGCATCAAATTGATGTGAGAAAGTTCAGTGTTTTGAGTTTTATTACCTGGAAGTGAATTATATCTTTGTTCATTTAGTCAAAATGGGGTTTTTCAAACAAAGTCTTATTTCTTTTAGTTGATGAAATCATATGTTATTTTTTATCCTTTCAAATAACTTTCTAAATTATAATTACCATCATTGAAATTCTTTTACAATACTACATTATTTATTTATGTAATAGACCAAATTTTATAAAGAGATTTAAATATCTGTCTTTTAAAATGAGTTCCATGATTATTATCTAATTTGATGAGATTATGCCAATAGGAGTAACTCTTCCCTTTCAGAATGCTCCACAAACTTTATTGCAAAGAAGATAAGTTTTTATTTTCCTCAGTTTGATAAAACTGGCCCTTGCATGTAGATTCTAAGTATGTCCTTATGCTGTTCTATGAATAATGAGCAGAACTAGAGCCTAGAAGAGAAGAGAATTCAAAACCTAAATTCTGTAGTGTCAGGTTCTCCTGTGTCCTGTGGCAATAATATATTTAACTATTCTCTTAGAAATCATTCTACTTCAGTACTGGAACCGTGCTTTTTGCATATCTCTGCCAAAACAACAACAGCCTTTTGTTACCTTACCAACAGAGCAAAGAACATAGAAATGTTTTACAAAATTCAGTGTACTCTGATATGTCACCCAGAATGTGACCTGTCAAACTCTCACCACAGTATCATTCCTCCCCCAGTATGCATAAGTAATAATCTCCTTAGCAAACATTTCTCTCTGCTGGGCCTTGGGCATCCTGAAACCTCTCTATCTTACTGAAAACACATTGCATATATACTTGGGTTTTATAGCCTATATGCTGACAACCCATTATTGGAATATGGTTTGGGTTGACTATACTAAGAAGATTATCCTGGCCTATGAAAAGATAGGCAATAGAAGTGTGTGAAACTTTATAATCTATGACCCAATTCATGCCTTGCATCCACCCTCAATAAGCCATTTAAAAGGGGTAAATTAATAGCAAAAAGCAGAAAAAGCAAAGGTATTCAGTGTGACAAAGCCAGGAAGAGGGAAGCCTCAATTCTGACTTCAAGGTCCTGAAATAAGGTCCAAATACATGCACATCTAAGTAGTCCTGGTCAAGGAGAGGTCTCATCCACCACTGGCTCATAATTGTCTGAGCTTCAAATGTCATCCTGTAAAGTGGTCGGCAGTTTGTTAGAATTATTTGAAATCTCTTTTAGGGAAAACTTTTCCCTCTCTGACTGGTGCCTTTGCCATCTCCCATCATGAGATTCCTGGAAATATTGGGTTTATTTGTTTGAATTCTATTTTTTGGTCATGGTGGAAATATGCAGGAAATCTTTGATTCCCTGGCACAAACGGTCCTGTAGAACTCTAGAGCCTTGATCGTCACAACAATACACACAGGAGGAGTTGGTGTGATGCTTAAGGAATTATTTTGGTTTTGTATTAATCATTCAACAAAGACAAAATAAAGTTTTAAAAATTAAATTAAATGGCTAAGAACACTCAACTCTAAACTGTAATATCTATGAAAGGTCATGTCTGAACTTTCTTGTTGGATTCATGAAGAGCTCATATGTCATACTTTCCCCAGTGGCTCCAGTGCTCATACTTCTGATTCTGGATGATGCTTTTAGTCCCTAAATCCCAAATGTAGTAATGTGACTTATGAGTTCTAGAACCAAACAAGTGCTACAAATACAAATATTAACCCCCAGTGCTACTGAACAGCTTTTGATGCAGAGAGGTCTAAACATGAAATGGAACCATATCTGCAACCAATGAATAGAACAGAAAGAATGTGACTGTAACATCCACTAGCATAAAAGAAGTTATCTTTGTGTCTCCAAGAATGTTTTCTTGGACTACAGCTTTCAGTGAGAAATGCAGATAAGAAAGTAGGGTAATAAATATCATTAGTAAAAAAAAAGGGGAGGGATATTGTTAGTAGCTAATCGACATAAGCATATAAAAAGAATACAATGGAATAGAAAGATTGGGACCTTCCACAATACACACACACACACACACACACACACACATAATGCACTATGAAAATCAAAAGAGAACATAAGCAGAATAAGTCCATAGCATGTAAATGAGCCATGTAAAGTTCACAGTGCTCCTGACAGCTGTCCACTGAGCCTATGGTCTACATCCAGCTCTACCCTATTTTCAATTCAAAAGTGCTTTTATCTGACCTTAAAAAACTCTCTATTTCTGCCACCATCCACATATCCCTAGTCCAGTTCCTCATTCCAGGAAACAAGAACTTGTTCAATAGGTGCTCTCCAACTCTAACCCACAACTTTAACCACATGTTCTCTGAAATTACCAGCTGTGAGACCTGTGATCTAAGTAAATGTTTCTTTGTGTATTACTCATTATGAAGTAGTCTGTTACAGAAATGCAATGAATTAATGGTAGCTGTCACTACTCTAAGTTAGTGCATAACTGTTGTGTCTGTTTGGTTGTTAACTTGACCTCATCTGGAATTAACTAATATACAAAAATGGCTGGGCACACATGCGAGGGATTTTTGCTTAACTGGATCATTTGAATAGGGAAGATCAACTACTAATCTAGATCATTTAAGGTAAGAAGCCCCAACTTTTATCTGGGCCACTCCTTCTACCAGAAGTCTATGTAAAGGACATAGAAGAAGGAAGCCTCTCAAGCTGCCTGATAGTTCTTACTCTACCTAGCAAGTCCATTTTCTCACTGGTATTAGAGCCTACTTCTTCAAGATTCTAGAATATACTGAAGTCATCCAGACTCATGGACTGAACAGCTACTGAATTCTTGGACCTTCAGTTCATAAGCAGCTATTGTTTGAGTAGTTGATTTCTAATATACTGACTTAATAAATCTCTAGACCAGATTCCTATTGCTTAATGATGCTTCATTGGCTTATACATTAATACGTTGAAATAAATTGAGCAGTCCTAACTAGGTTTGTCTCCAGAACATATGCAAATGAACAGAAAGAACTGTTGTTATTCACATCATCACCTTCATCAGCATGGCTGACTGTTTCCTTGGCTAAAAAGCCCTGCTAAGTAGCAAGGTTCTCAGTCTATTTACTAATGAATTCACTTTCAGTGCTCCATTTGATATAAAAATGTTAAAGAAAAAAGTGGCTAGTATTTTAGGAATGGAAATAAGCAACTAGGATTTTAAGGGTGCAATCATGGTAGTTGTTTAGTGAAAGGCCTGTTAAAATTAATAATGTGCTTCAGTGAACTTAAAGATGGTATAAGCTCCCATTCTCTAGCTTTATATAACCCACTATCTCAAAGGAGGTGAATGTTTAATTAATTGTAGCTTTCTTTGAGTATTTATCTATCCTTCCTTCAAAAAGAAACTCTGACCTTGGTGTGACTCTAACTAAGCAAGTAAAAGATTTGTTTGACAAAAAACTTCAAGTCTCTGAAGAAAGAAATTGAAGAAGATCTCTGAAGATGGAAAGTTCTCTCATGTTCTGGGATTGGCAGGATTAATATAATAAAAATGTCTATTTTGCCGAAAGCAATCTACAGATTCAATGCAATCCCCATCAAAATTCCAACTCAATTCTTCACAGACTTAGAAAGAGCAATTTGCAAATTCATCTGGAATAACAAAAAACCCAGGATAGCCAAAACTATTCTCAACAATAAAGGAACCTCTGGTGGAATCACCATCCCAGACCTTAAGTTGTACTACAGAGCAACTGTGATAAGAATTGCATGGTATTGGTACAGCGACAGGCAGGTAGATCAATGGAATAGAATTGAAGACCCAGAAGTGAACCCACAAACCAATGGCCACTTCATCTTTGACAAAGGAGCTAAAACCATCCAGTGGATAAAAGACAGCATTTTCAACAAATGGTGCTGACTCAACTGACGATTAGCATGAAGAAGAATGCAAATCGGTCCATTTCTATCTCTGCACAAAGCTCAAGTCCAAGTGGATCAAGGACCTCCACATAAAACCAGATACAGTGAAACTAATAGAAAAGAAAGTGGGGAAGATCCTCAAGCACATAGGCACAAGGGAAAATTTTCTGAACAGAACACGAATAGCTTATGCTCTAAGATCTAGAATTGACAAATGGGACCTCATGAAATTGCAAAGGTTCTGTAAGGCAAAGGATACTGTCAATAGGACGAAAAGGCAATCAACTGATTGGGAAAAGATCTTTACCAATCCTATATCTGATAGAGGGCTAATATCCAATATATACAAAAAAATCAAGAAGGTAGACTCCAGAGAACTAAATAACCCTATTAAAAATGGGGTACAGAGCTAAACAAAGAATTCTCAACTGGTGAATACCGAATGGCCGAGAAGCACCTAAAGAAATTTTCAACATCCTTAGTCATCAGGGAAATACAAATCAAAACAACTCTGAGATTCCACCTCATACCAGTCAGAATGACTAGGATAAAAAACTCAGGTGACAGCAGATGCTGGCTAGGTTGTGGAGAAAGAGGAACACTCCTTCATTGCAGGTGGGATTGCAAGCTGGTACAACCACTCTGGAAGTCAGTTTGGCAGTTCTTTCATTCTGACCCTGTGCTTTTGTTACAGCAGAATAAACTAGGCAGCTGATTCTCTGTCTAAGTGAAGAATTGTCACCAGAGTTCAAAATTACTTTAGTGCTAGTATATTTTTTGTAGCAGAGAGAAAGAAAGCAAAGATGAAAGGACACATGTTTTCTAAAGACCACTAGCTGTAAAGTGGATAAACAGGGTTAGAAAGGTAATGACAGAGGTGTCCTGGAAATAAATGGAGGAACAGAGGCACCTGCCTCCAGTAGCTGAACTGTACTTCAAGGTGAACTATTGAAGGGCTAAAATCTCTTATGCAGCTGTGCCGTGGGTATCTTGGTGGCATTATAGGATGGAAAAGAGGAACTTGGAAGTGGACAAGTCCATCTTCAGGTTACTTCTTCTATAATCTGGAAGTGGTAAATACCACAAATTTACTGTGTGGGACTCATGATCAGAAACTTCCACAGGTGTTGTCAGTCAAGTTAACTCTCTGGTTCAGAGGTGCTCACTCCTCTTGAGGATGTTATATAATTAGCTCTTCAGTTAACAATTTCAAGATGCATGGACAAGAGTTGATCATGCCTGTTCACTGCTGGTATCAACACCCATTTAGACAGGCTGATCTTGAGAAAGGAAGCTTGGTTTACATTTTCCCAGTGCAATTTTTAAAATATTAATATCCAGTTACCCAGTGATTACGATACCAAGAAACAAACTGTTTCATCAAGCCACTAACACAATGAGCTAACACCATTTAAGCCACCCTGAACATATATATTCACACCACCAGGAGCAAGTGGAGCAAGTGAGAGAGCTGAGACTCCCAGCAGGGAAGGTACTGGCTGTGTCCCTACAAACCAAAACAAGCTTTTGGGTCGAGAAACTACAGAACTCTACAATCAATTGGTATTTGTGTCATTACTGCCACACCTACCATGTGGTGAAGAAAGGTGTACAAGGAGGCATGGTCAAGGCTAAGGTTACAAATTCCAAATTAACTGAATAAACATTTATCTAGTGCCTGTCACATGTATCATTGTGTTGCCTGCTAGAGAGATAGATACCTTCATAGAAACAATGGTAGATCATCACTGACAGCACATCATGGATCAGAGACTTTAAATTCATTTCACTTTAAGTCTTTCAGCCTATTTGTATCATTTTATTAAAGAAATAAAGATGAAATGCTATATGTCATTTTCCACTGCTAGCAAATTAGCATATAGTAAAATCAAGATTCTGTAAGATTAAAACTGAAGACCTCAAATATCAAGTATCAAAGCCAAAATTCCAAAAGTGATAATGTTGATACAGAACTTCCTGGAGATGAAACCTGAAGAAACTGAATGGGTATTTGGTGATTGACTACTGTAGTGACTAAAATTTGGTCTCATTCAAAGATCATCCACACTCTGAGAAGAAAGCACTTGGAGGACCCAGCAATATGGCTTAGCAGGTAAAAGTGCTTGCTGCTAAGTCCAAACTGAGTTCTATCATTGGAACCTTCATGGTGAAAGGGAAGATCTGGCCAGGCAGTGGTAGCACACACCTTTAATCCCAGCACTTGGGAGACAGAGGCAGTCAGATTTCTGAGTTCGAAGCCAGCCTGGTCTAAAGAGTGAGATCCAGGACAGCTAGGGCTTCACAGAGAAACAAACCCTGTCTCGAAAAACAAAACAAAAAAAAGAAAGGAAAGACCTGGCATCTTGCCAGCTATTCTGTCACTTTCACACACACAAACACACAAACACACACACACACACACACACACACACACACAATCACATGATAACAATTTATTTGTTTTTATTTTAAAGAAAGAAGATGGGTCCTCCCAAGGCCTGTGCACTGTAAATGGCTAATAGCAAATGGCTTAACTTTTTTACACTATCAGATTCTGAACAACTCAGTTTAGGTTATGTGTTCTCTGTTCTGTAGTGGTGAGGGTTTCTATAGAGTACCATATACACGAGGACAAATATGCATTGCACTAATGACAACAGTTTAGTTGTTGTCATTGGAATGATTCAAATCAATTTAATAGACAGGTAAATTAGGCCAAGGGACTAAGGAAGGATTTTAACTTTGTCTAACAAGTGACCCCCTAACCCTGGACTTAGTATCTCTAAATGGAGATGCCCTAAAACTGTTCTCCCAAAGTGTATTTCTTTCTACTCCTTTTATCTTCTCTATTTGTAACTCATATGATAGCAAAGATGATCTCAGACTACTCTAAACCATGGTGTTCTCTAGCATGGAAATTTCTTCAGTCAACCCGAGTTATGTGTTTAATGGTTTGCTGTTTTAACATAGCTCTATTGTCCCAGACTCTCAGGAGAGTCTTTTGTAGACAAAAGCTGAAGAAATGCACTGCAGTTGGACAAGGGTCCACATGTTGTGTTGGGAATGACAAGAGAAACCCCAGAGCTCTCTGGTCTTCTTAGAAACATCCTTTGGATACAGAAAACCAACTGCTGGCCTTTTCCAGGAATAAGCCTGAGAACATCCTGTAAAGTGGCAGACATGCCACTCTGCAGATGCATTAAGCCATTATTATCCATTAGCAGTTTATCAGGAAAGAGCTTTTAAAATTGCCTATTTTATTTCCCAGTTCTGCCCAGGGCAGGCTTTGAGTAATACATTTTTCTGAAATGGTGGACAAAGTTCACAGTTAGCAGAAAGAAGCAAAGAAGACTGACCCAGAGAAGATTAATCCTGCCCTGTGGGCTTACAATGAAACAGAAGTGCACTGCAGCTTGTTTCTTATTTGTTTTTTAGGATGGTCCCAAGTATGGCCTACTTTGGAGGTGATAATGACAACATATGACCAGTTTCACAGTCCTGGTGTTGTTCCTGGGTAGTAGTCCCTAAAGCATCTAATCTAATTGATTTTAGAGAACACTGAATCACTTACTCTTAACAGCTCCATTTTCATGACAGGAAATTGAAATAACTTTCTCAAGTTTAGTTATTAACTCCTGGAGCAAAAAACAATGGCACCCTTGACATCAAAGCCACAGTAAACCTTGGGCTACTAGAGCACAGATACAAACAAAGTAATGTGCCACTAGATGGTAATTCATATGGATAAAGCTTTGGTGTATTTTCAGCTAAATGCCCCATGAATCTCTCAGTTTCTACAGAAGATACTGAAGGGATTTGGTTGCTCTTACATGGGACATAACGTGAATACATTTTTCTAGTTATTGATAATTTTTATTTAAGGGTATTTTCTAAATATGCAATAGCCTCATATTTCCCTGAAAAACAGCATAAAAGGAAATCATCATGTATGTATGTATTAGCAAAGCTAAAGGCAGGCTTGAACTTGAACAACTATTCATATTTTCAGTAGCTGGGAAACATCTAGTGATTAGGAAGCTACAGAACAAGTCCCAGGTGGTTCCCTAAAGCAATGCTGACCACTATGAAGGTGCCAGGACAATCCTGACCAATGTTATCTCCAATTGGGTGGGTTCTTCTGTGATTCTACCTTATCTTACATTGTTATCAAGTACAAACAAAAACAAAAACAAAAACAAACAAAGCAGATTGTGAGTGGTTTTAATGTAATTGGCTTTGGAATTTAGCTGTACAGAATAAAACCCTATCACGCTATAAATTCTGTAGCCCGTGTGCTCAAACTTCCTTTTCCCCCAAAGTTTAGTTCCACTTTCCAAAGTCCTTATTTGTCAGGTACATCTGCTTTCTGAACAATATTATTGCAAATCTGCAAAGGAATTTAAAATGCCGAATTAGCCTGATATCATGATTAAACTGGGTCTCAAAAATCACATATGCCAAACATATGTGCTCATTACAAATAATACATTCTTGGACTTACTCAGGTTGGCCAAGAGACTTACATTTTGTCTTTTTTTTTTATTGGCTATTTTATGTTTTTACATTTCAAATGTTATCCCCTTTTCCAGTTTCACTTCCAGAATACCCCATCCCATCCCCCCGCCTCCTGATTTTATGAGGGTGCTCCCTCTCCTACCCTCCCACTCTCAACTGACCACCCTGGAATTTGCCTAAACTGGGGAACTGAGCCTTCAAGACAAAGGTCCTTTCCTCTTCTTGGCCTCTTGATATTAGCTTTGTACCCATTTTTAATCCATTTTTAACAGGATTATTTGGTTCTCTTGAGTTCTTTGTATGTATTAGATATTAGCACTCTATCAGATGTAGTATTGCTAATAATCTTTTCCTAATCTGTTGGTTGACATGTTGTCCTATTGACAGTGTTCTTTGCCTTACAGAAGCTTTGCAATTTTATGAGATTTCATTTGTCGATTGTGGATCTTAGAGCATAAGACATTGGTATTCTGTTCAGGAAATTTTACCCTGTGCCCATGTGTTCAAGGCTATTCCCCACTTTCTCTTCTATTAGTTTCAATGTATCTGGTTTTATGTGGAGGTCCTTGATCTACTTGGACTTGAGCTTTGTACAAGGAGATAAGAAAGGATTGATTTGCATTCTTCTACATGCTGACTGCCAGTTAAACCAGCACCATTTGTAGAAAATATTGTCTTTTTCCCACTGGATGGTTTTAGCTACTTTGTTAAAGAACAAGTGATCAAGGGTATGTGGGTTCATTTCCACTGATCTAAACTGCCTGTCTCTGTACCAATACCATATAGTTTTTTATCACACTTGCTCTGTAATACAGCTTGAGGTTAGGGAGGTGATTTCCCCCAGAAGTTCTTTTATTTTTGAGAATAGTTTTTGCTATCCGGGGTTTTTTGTTATTCTAAATAAATTTGCAAATTGCTCTATCTAACTATATGAAGAATTGAGTGGGAAATTGATGGGAATTGCATTGAATCTGTGGATTGCTTTCAGTAAGATGGAGATTTTTTGCTATATTAATCCTGCCAATCCATGACCATGGGAGATTTTTCCATCTTCAGAGAGCTTCAATTTCTTTCTTCAGAGACTTAAAGTTGTTGTCATACAGATCTTTCACTTGTTTGGTTAGAGTCACACCAAATTATTTTATATTATTTGTTACTACTGTGAAGAGTGTCCTTTCACTAATTTCTTTCTCAATCTGTTTTTCCTTTGAGTAGAAGAATGCTACTGATTTCTTTGAGTTAATTTTATAGTCAGCCATTTTGCTGAAGTAGTTTATCAGCTGTAGGAGTTCTCTGGTAGAATTTGGGGGTTACTTAAGTACACTATCATACCATCTACAAATAGTGATATTTTGAATTCTTCCTTCCCAAATTGTATTCATTTGACCTCATTTTGTTGTCTAATAGCTCTGGCTAAGATTTTGAACACTAGATTGAATAGGTAGGGAGAGAGTAGGCATCCTTGTCTAGTCCCTGATTTTAGTGGGATTGCTTCATGTCTAGTATGATGTTGGTTACTGATTTGCTGTATATTCCTGTTATTATCTTTAGGTATGGGGCTTGAATTCCTGATCTTTCTAAGACTTTTAACATGAAGGGGTGTTGTATTTGGTTGAGTGCTTCTTCAGCATCTAATGAGATTACTTTGTGTTTTTTTTTT
>JADRCD010205564.1:0-21180 GCA_019843815.1 Montemys delectorum | reverse complement strand
TGGGATTAAAGGCGCGCGCCACCCCCGCCCGGCCTCTTTCTTTTTTTAAACACACCGGCACCAAAAAAAAAAAAAAAAAAAAAAAAAAAAAAAAAAATAGTTGTTGACATGGAGCCCTTAAGTCCCGCGCACCCTCCAGTACCAAGGGGGAGTAAAATATTTACTGTCTAGCTCTTCACAGAAAATGTTGACTGACCCCCAAACTAAGGAAACATCTGAAACCCGTAGGGATGTACAAAGAATCTCATTACCAAGGCCGTCCTTCTGGGTGTGTGCCTGTGTGGTTGGGACCGGTGCCCTCCGTGAGAAGGGCTGGCATTTTGTCATATGTTCTGCTATTACCATCTTGAAATGCTTAATAACTTTTCAACAGGGTGAAAAGTTTTCATCCTGCACTGGTCCCAACAGCCAACAAAGGGAATCAAAGGAACAACAAGTTACGTGTCTATTACTACATACATTAAAACTATAATGAAATCCTTGGTCCTCCCATGCCCCACTGTCTGCCTAGCACAGTGAGGTGGGTGCCATATAAGGGGTGAGGCACTTGCCCTCTTTAGACCTGATATGCAGCCTCTTTTTTATCATATGTCCCCTGACCCTCCAAGGTTCTCAAGGAGCAAAGGAGAGCTCTATCACATTGCCCCTCTCAGGTGCACGTTTCTTAAGGAAGGGACACATGGAGGGTCAATTTCCATGCAATTGCCAAAAAGAACCGCACTGCAGAAATTCACAGTATCTTCTCCACTGTGTTTAAAAAGAGATGGTACAAAGTGCTCCATTCATGGCTGCTATAAAAGTGAAAAGAAATGGAAACTAGTCAGTGTAAAGAATGAAGACATCCTACTACTGTCTGACAGGAGCTTCTGCAGCACAGAGAAGATGCAGGCACGACAGATGATGGGGCCAGTTACATAAGGACGTAAGTGTGGTCATAGTTGAAGAGATCAAGGACCCTGGTCTGAGTGTACAAGCTTGGAGGAAAGAGGGGAAGCAGGCTGCTACAGAGTGGGTAGTGCCAAAGTCTGATTGCGTCTGAGGTTTGGGGGGCAGTGCCCATGTTTTAGTACCTGAGGAGGGGAACTGGGCCTTGGGATCTGCCTTTTGCTTGTCTTCCATACTTACATTTCCCTCAGTGAACAAGCTGCTTTGACGATGCTCTATTTTAAAATTCTGTCCTGTGGACCCTCAGTCTTTGACACTTCCCCACAAGAGACAATTTTCCATAGCACCTTTGAGTGATATTGGTCCATCCCTTTTTAGCCTTCTAGGAGATGCGCTGCAACTCTCATGTGGTCGTCTCTGAACCTAAAGAACAGCCATGGAAGCACCTTTTAAGACAATTTAACATTCTCTGTCTTAACAACGTTACTTTTTTTTTTTTGTTGAGTCTGCACCAAAAGTACCAGTAGTTGATATGTAAAAAAAAAAAAAAAAAAAAAATGTGTAAACTTTTCCTTGGTTGTGTGCATGTGTGAGTGAATGTATATGCAGTGTGTGTATATGTGTTTGTGCATGTGTGTGTGTGTCTGTGTGTGCATTTGTGTGTATCATGCATGCATGTAAATGTGTGTGTGTGTGTGTGTGTGTGTGTGTGTGTGTGTGTGTGTGTCGGAAAGGCAGAGTGGAGGAGAAGGGAGCACCTATCTGGTTAAGACACCTTTTGAATCACAAGTCACAGAAAGAAGTGCTCCTTCTTTCTATCCTAATGTGGCGCCTGCTCGAACTTGCACAGCCTACCCAGAAGTCCCCCGAGCACTGTTTTCTGTTACTTTCAGCAGCACATTCTGGTTTTTCAATCTTATGATGCTTCATTTCTTTGAAAAAGAAAGTTGGCGATATCCCAGCAGCTGATTTCCCAATCTCTGCCTGCATTCTGCAGGGCGAGCGTCATTGTTTTCGAAGCCATCAGTTGGCCTGACTCAGGGAAGTCATGTGGCAGGAGAGAGAGGTCAGACATTATGGCTGGTGGAGGCTCCACAGCAGCAGATGGAACAGGATGTGTGTCCCCAAAAAAGGACAAAGGAAGGTGCTCAGTAATAGGGTTTGGATCTGAACTAGTGTTTGAAGAAGCTGAAGTGGAGGCAAGAGCCAAAGTCCGGTAGGGAGGCTTGGCTGTGGCCACAGAAAACAGTTGATAAAGGCCTGGTCCAAAAATGGGACTCCAGCTTGTTAGGGTGTAGAAAGAGGAGAGAGGGGGAGAAAAGAGGGTGGGGAAGAACCTGGAATAGAGTACACAGTGGCAAGGGAGCTTGAGGCTAATTTTGGGTCCACCCATTGTATCTGAAGCTACTGAGTTTATATGTATCCACCCAGGACCCAACAGGGTCACTGGCATCAGGGACTTAAGCCAGGCGGGGTAAGGATGAGTGGGGCTGACCATTTTATAATCTCTGTCTTAGCTACGCTGGCCTCCAGGGTAAGCGGTCACTGGTGGTGGATCCCACCGCATGCTTGCTCTGTTTCCTTTTCATTATGATCTGGTTGCTTGTATAGCAGATGTGTTTTCGAGGCATCTAACCACAGAGTTAGTGACTCTTCTCTCGGGAGCAGCAAAGAATGCACCTGTGTTCAGAAAACAACTGGGTAACATTTCTGACTCTGCTTTTGCCCCTCTTTGCGTACATGTCAGGCCCTCGGAAGTGACTGGGCTGTCACTCGAGGGCAACACCAGGCAATGCACAGAATCCCTCACAGAGTGGGATGTCAAGCATTTCTTGACTTTTTATCATATTTCAAATACTGAGACAAAAACAAAATAAGTAAAGGGCCTGGGAACGCTCTCAGCAGTGGTCATCCACAGGGTCTTACAGTGCAGACCAATGGCTTTCCCTCCCAGGGGAGTGGCGAGGCCTTTCGATAACCCACTTCAGTAGATACTGGCCGAGGACATTGACCTTGGCTCTGATTGGATCCCAAGTGTATCTAGTGAATCTTCCAACAGACGATTCTGTAAGGCTGTCTCCAGGCAGGATTCCTGGGAAGCTATTTTAATTCCAGAATATGAAGATAACTGTGCTTGCAGAATAGAGACTCAAAATCCCCGGAAGAGACCGTTCACTGGTCTCACTACCACTCACACCCACCGTGTCCGAGGGAACGAGCATCTATTGGTACTTTTTATATGGGTTTAGAAGGAAGTTCTTGTTTCTACATTGCAGCTTGGATAGCTATGGCTAGGTTAGTCCAACATGGCTGGGTTTTAGGTACTAACCCTCAAACAGACAAATATGACATGAGATCTGTTATATGATTAAAACCACACAGCTGGGTGGAGAAAAGTTGTGCTTGAATACAAGCTGCCATTTTCCCAGATAACACCTAGCTTTGCCTGGATGGGTTCAGGCATCTGATTCTAGCTTCTAAGTGAGAATGGCACAGATCCCAGTTACCAGGAGTCGGTTACGGTGGGAGTGGCCTCCAGGGCAGTTTCTAACTGGAAAATCAGTCAAAAAGCAAATAGCCACTGCACACCAGAGAGCCTGTAGTCAAAGAGTCTGCATCTTCTACTGGAGAGGCAGGGGTTTACCAGAGTCTCCTTGGGTGCTTTCCAGAAGAAGCGAAAAGTAGGACAGATTACAAAGCTGCGAGTGCTGGGTAGTTGGTGAGGTAGGGGGGCTGTGGTACCAGGCAGGCCAGCCTCCTGAATGGGAGTTTGGGTTCAGCTAGGGTTGTGTTGGGGATGGAACCCCCATCATCACAGAGTGCATTAAAGGGCTTCTCCTCTCTCCCCAGTTTGAGTCTCCAATTTCCCTGTAACCAGGTCTCCCACAGGGGTTTGCTGTTAATGTGACACACTGGAAAGATTTCCTGAGGCTCATGAGTTAGTAGTCACTCCTGAGAGCTGGCATGAGAAGTTCTGTCTAGAAAGGATTCAGTGGAAGGGACATGCAAGAGCGTAGGTGGTGGGAAAAGTGAACAAAAATACATTATATACACGTGGGAGTTCTCAATAATTAAGAAATTAAATTTTAAAAATAAAAGAAATAGAATAATACCCACCAAAATACTCCGGGAGGGGAAGAAAGGGAAAGAAAGCCCTCTGCTTTATAGCTGTCTTGGTTAGGGTTTCACTGCTGTGAACAGACACCATCACCAAGGCAACGAGTATAAGGCACAAAGTTACTTGGGGCTGGCTTATCGTTTCAGAGGTTTAGTCTGTTATCATCATGGTGGAAAGCATGACAGGCTGCAGGCAGACATGGTGCTGCCTGGAGCTGAGAGGTCTCCATCTTGGTCCAAAGGCAGCAGAAGGAGACTGTCTTCTGCAGGCAGCTGGGAGAAGGCTGTTCAACACTGGGCAGAGCTTGAGCATGGGAGGCCTCAAGCCCAGCCTCTCACAGACACACTTTCTCCAACAAGGCCACACCTACTCCAACAAGGCCACACCTCCTAATAGTGCCACTCCCCATGGTGCAAGCATTCAGACACGGGAGTCTAGGGGGCCAAACCTATTCAAATCACAGTACACAGCTGGAGAAAGAAACTAACATCCCATGGTCCTTTTTAAAGCTCTGACTTTGGTGACTAGGTCTGTTGACAGGATCTGCTTCTCTTGCAGTACTAGCTCAGCACTGCCTTTAACACTCGGGCCTATGGGGACTGCCCAGGCCCTGAGCATAGTGGCACCTCCTCCTTCCTGCTTTTGTGTACAGTGTGTACCTGTGACCCTCGGGACACCTTGTTACTGGTATGCAGTCTTTAAGTACAGATCTGTGGTATGCTGTATTGTTTTCATTTAAGTGAGAGAGGAACAGAGCATTTCTGGGTATATAAAAGAAAAATTCCTTTCAAAGAGATGGAACTAAATTCCCAACTGAAATGGGAATTTTTATTTAAGAGAAGAGAACCAGAGTTCAGTTCTTAGCACTCACATGATGGCTCACAACTCCAGCTCCAATGGATCTGACGTCCTCTTCTGGCTTCCATGGACACAACATGCATGTGGTACACTTACACACATGCAGACAAATGCTCATTCCCTAAAAATAAAAACAAATAATTCTATTAAAAGAAGAATATTGTGGGCTGGTGAGATGGCTTAGCGGGTAAGAGCACTGACTGCTCTTCCAAAGGTCCTGAGTTCGGATTCCAGCAACCCCATGGTGGCTCACAACCACCTGTAATGAGATCTGACGCCATCTTCTGGTGCGTCTGAAGACAGCTACAGTATATTATGCCAGAGTGAGTGGGTGGCGAGCGGGGCGGAGCAAGCGGGGCCGAGCAAGCAGGGCCGTCGTAAGTTCAATTCCCATCAGCCACATGATGGCTCCTGGCCATCTGTACAGCTACAGTGTACTCATACACATAAAAATAAATAAATACATCTTTAAAAAAGAAGAAGAATATTGTATCATGAGGGAGCTGGAGAGATGGCTCAGCTCAATGGTTAAGGATGCTCAATGTTCTAGAGGACCCAGGTTCAGCTCCTAGCACCCACTTGAGTCGATTCACAACCTCCTGTAAGTTCAGCTTAGCTCCAGGGGATCTGATGTTCTCTTTTGGTGTCAGGTTGCACTTTATGCATGTGTAACCACAACACATCTTGTATACACACACACATACACACACCCACACACAAACACTCAGGCAGGCAGGCAGGCAGGCAGGCAGATATATAGGACCAGACACCAGTGGAAAGTGTTTGCAATACAAAGTGTCAGAGCAGAAAGCAAACTGCAGCCTCAGTTAATGGCAGGCAGATGGGACTCTGCTGGGCAGATCTGTGTGTGAAAGGGAAAGGCATGACAGGTTTGAGCAGACAAAGGCTAAGATAGTCTCACTGGGAGAAACTGAACATGAACATTGTAGGGAAAATGGGCCGAATCAATGTGATGGAAACAGGATTGTAAAACAATATCAGATGCAGGAGAGTTAAAGATCAACTTTCCAAATTTAAACTCCCACAATTGCATACTTCCAGAGAACTGATCTCTCTCTTCAGTAAGTGCATTCCCTTTTAATATAGTGAAGAGTTGAGCTCTTTTCTTCTTTTGTTCATTATTCTCAATAACCACATTAAACTCAGTAGGTTTTCCTG
The DNA here is from genome assembly GCA_019843815.1 of Montemys delectorum. Lineage (NCBI taxonomy): Eukaryota > Metazoa > Chordata > Mammalia > Rodentia > Muridae > Montemys > Montemys delectorum. Next base: position 15,140 of record JADRCD010205564.1, on the reverse strand, counting down.
CTGTTTAACTCTCAGAGACTTCTGAAAACAAACTCCCCCAATTGGTCGATTATCATGGAAGCCTGTTGGATTCTCTCCTCCAGTAATTTATTTTAAAATTCTACCAATATCTGTATTTTTAAATGAAATGAGACTTGGAGTGGCATTGTTTTGGCGGTGTCTTGGGGTTTCTATTGCTGTGAAGAGGCCCCATGACTACAGCAGCTCTTATAAAGGGAAACATTTAACTGGGTCTTACAGTTCAGAGGTTTAGTCCATTATCCCCATAGTGGGAAGCACGGCAGCACGCAGGCTGACATGGTGCTGGAGAACTAGTTGAGAGCTCTACATCCAGATCCAAAAGCATCAGGAACAGAGTGAGGCTGGGCCTGGCTTGAGCATCTGAACCCTCAAAGCCCACCTTAGTGACACACTTCCTGCAGCCTGCCACACTTAGTCCAACAAGGCCACACCTCCTAATAGTGGCACTCCCTGTGAGCCTACGGGGGCCATTTTTATTGAAACCACCACAGTCAGTTTGCTGCTTTTACTCAGCGGCATTGGAGCTGAGCCTCTTCATAGAAGAGCACAGAAGGAACCATGTTATCAAGACCTGGACGCAACCTGTGATGCTTAGCCCTGAGTTTTTGATTGTCTGTTTGTTTCACTGGCAGAGTTTGGCACAGTAGGAGGTGTGGACGAGAATGGGAGATGAAGTTGGAGGAATTCCTCAACATTTTTAAGTCTTATAGATAATTTCCAAATGCACACCAGGTTCAGGTGATAGATGAACTCGGTTGACAGGTTGCTTCTGTACATAGATTGTCGACTCAAAAGAGATGTAGCACAAGGTGCTGATGGAATGCCTCTCTGTCCTGTAGGTCAGGAAGCGTGCTGCACCACTGGAATGAAATCTACTACTTCGTGGAGCAGCTGGCTCATAGATTCATCAGGTGAGTGTGCTCCATGGTCTCTTCTCTCATGGTTGACAGTGAATCCAGCCCACCTGCTGTTCTGATAACTCCCAGACACGGCTGGACCTCTGTGCACAGGGGACCCCAGAGTGCTAGGTGACCAGAGTGAATACTAAACATTCTGATTTTAATACGAACACACCACAGCCCTGAGCCAGTCGTGGCTGGTCACATGACCCCTGCGTCCTCTCTGTGGGCTTCGCCTCACCTTCCCAGACAGGTTGGAGCATAGTCACTGTGAACTGTGGAGGAGCTACTTAAGGCCACCCACTAGTAAAGGAGTTGACATTACGCTCCTCTCACACAGCTTTCATGGATGTACCTGCAACAGGTTGTCAAAGGTCCGTAGTGTAGCTGGTATGGGCACTGTGAGCTCTGATGCAGACCCCCTGGTGGTAGATGGTCTCCATGGAGACCAATGCGAATGAGTACGAAACTTTTCAGTCCATTTCTGTAGCACAGAATATCCTCTGAGCCCGGGTAATGGCAGACAGTCTCCTCCCATGTTTAGTTATCAAGCAACATGCTGTTACCTTCCTAACAGGAAAGGGTGGCAGGTGACCTTGAATCCACAGGGTCAAGCAGGGTGCTGAGAGGGAAACATGGAGGAAAATTACAGTCAAGGAGAGAGGCGGTGTACATGTGGTGTTGAAAATACTTACACAAATCACTGAACTTCAGATGGATAGGAGGGACTTCCCAATATAGCCTGAGAGACATTCAGGAGCTGCGGGTTGAAAAGCATTGGTGAGAAACGTCCTCCTTTTGGACCATTTCAGTTTAAAGTCTTTTTTGCTATGGGCATCCTCCGGTGCCCTCTCACCCCTGGACCCTTTGGAATGACAGAAAGCACATCTCCCGCCAAGTCCTTGGCAGTTTCTGCTCTGTCGCCACTTGCTGTCCTCCTTTCTCCCTCGGAGCAAAGGAGGACAGTGGAAAAGGATCCAGTTCAACAAGATGAATTTGAGTCCAAGCTCCCTGTGCAACCTTAGCAATTGGCTTAACCTTGGCTGAACCCGAGGTTCTGGAAAAGGATCGTACAAAGATTACACATCTGTGCATCCGATCGCCCAGCTTCTTCCTGGAAGTGGGTCTCCAGCACTGCCTCCCAGACATCCAAAGTTCCACACTCTTCACTATCTGAGAATCAGAGACAAGGGTGGAGCTACTGAGAGAACACTTAGCGCAGCCCCTTGACTTACAGATGAAGGAAGAACAAACCAGGGACATCTCCACGGCTTATGCTAGACCTCAAGGTATTTTCCTCAGGCCCGCTCCCTCTGGATTCCTTGGTCGTGAATGGTGTATCAGCCATACTTCTTGCCCCTGTGACAGACCAATTGGAGAACAATCTAGAAGGAGGAAAGTTAATTTTGGCTCATGGTTGCAGAGGTTTTTATACCACGCTACTCCATTATTCCCAGGCTGTGATGAGGTAGAGCATCCTTGCCCAAGTGTGTGGTGTAGCAGTGATGCTTGCCTCATGCTAGGCAGGAAGCAGCATCAGGCAGGGACTGGAGACCTGGTAGAACTTCAAGGGAACACCCGCAGTTACCCACTTACCCACTTCCCCCACCTAGGTTCCACCTTCCACAGTTTCACTACCTCTGGGCAGACTATTCAGATGTTGAACCCATCAATGGATTGAGTCATTCATGAAGACAGAGCCTCATGATACAATCAATTCTCCAAAGCCCCACCTCTGAACAGTGCTTGTATCAACCTCAAAACATTAGGCTATCAGGGAGATGCTTCATATCCAGACCATAGCAGATCCTTCAGTGTATAGGAGCTAAGACTGTCATGGAGTTTTGTCTGCAACTGTCCAAGGGTGGTTAGCAGTGCCAGGTACGGGGTCATACTCTTGAATAGGTGGAAGGAAAAATAGTATTGCTAACAAACGATGCCAGGGAAAACCATATATCTACATGTTGAAGAATGAAACTGAGCCATATCTCTTACCCTGAACAAAAATAAACTCCAAATGGATCAAGGACCTCAACTAGAGGCTTGACATTATGAACCCACTACAAGATATAGGCATAGGCAAGAACTTCTTGCACAGGACTCTAATTACTCAGGAGATAAGGCAAATAATTAACACATTTTGAAATTAATAAGCTTTCAACAGCAAAGGAAGCTGTCAATCAAGTGAAGAAGCAACCAGTAGAATCAGATAAAGCCTTTGCCAGCTATAGGTCTGACGGAGGATTAACATCTTAAGCATTCAGATAACTTAAAAATTAATCACCAAGAAAGCAACCTAAGAAAAATGGACTATAGAATTGAACAGAGAGTTCTCAAAAGAAAAAATGCAGATGTTTTAAACAGTGCTCAGCATCTTTAGCCATCGGAGAAATAGAAATCAAAACTGTGTTGAGATGCCATCCCATCCTAGTCAGAGTAGAGTACCAAGAATGAATGCTGGTAAGGATGGGTGGAAGGGAGAATCCATTGTTACTGGGGTGTAAACTGATGTAGACACTATGGAAATCGGTGTGAGAGTCTCTCAAAAAGCTGAGTGCATGACTTTATTTATCCTTTGAATAGCATATTGTAGGGGAGAGGGAACCCATGTGTCTCGGTTAGAATTTCCATTGCTGGGAAGAGACCTATAATAAAACAAAACCATTTAAATGGGACTGGCTTAGAGTTTCAGAAGTTTAGTCCAATAACGTCATGATAGGAAACATGGCAGCATACAGGCCAACATGGTGTTGGAGACTGAACCAAGGGGTCTACATCTTTTTTTTTTCCTTAAAGATTTATTTATTTTATGTATATGAGTATACTGTCACTGTCTTCGGACACCCCAGAAGAGGGCATTGGACCCCATTATAGATGGTTGTGAGCCACCATGTGGTTGCTGGGAATTGAACTCAGGACCTCTGGAAGAGCAGCCAGTGCTCTTAACTGCTGAGCCATCTCTCCAGCCTCAAGAGTTCTACATCTTGATCCCCAGGCAGCAGGAGACTGACTTACCCTGGGCAGAGCTTGAGCATATATATGAGACCTCAAAGCCCACCCCTAGTGACACACTTCCTCCAACAAGGCCACACCTCGTAGTGCCACTCCCTATGGGCCAAGCCTTCAGATGCATGAATCTATGGAGACCATTCTTACTCAAACCATGGTGGCTGATATGAGCACAAATATGTCACTACTGACTGCAGAGGGATCCTTTTAACTTGAAATCCTTTTACTTCCCTATATTCTGACCACCCCTAGCTTCCCAAGAATGATTCTCACCTGTCTCCCAGCCCACGCCTCACATCCATTGCTCTCAGAAAATAACCCCATTTCCTAGTCACTGAGAGCCTGGAGGACAGCAGACAGATGCTGCCTCAGCACCCAATCCTGTTCCTATGAGTTGCATGCATGTCTTTCCTATGAGTTGCATGCATGTCTTTCCTGCCATCCTAGAGGGACAGCTGTCCTCCCCCCCTTTAGGCCATTGTCCCTCTTTGTCCATACCATGCCATTGTCTCTAGTCTCTTGTGTCTTTTTGCTCTTCTTCTAAGATCTACTTTCTTGCTGACTCCCTCACCTCTGTCTAATTTCCATTGCTTCTCAGCTCTGCTTAAAACAGTAACAGCAAATATATGTCAGGCATATAGTAATGATGTTCATCCTAAGAGTAGCCAGGGCCATTAGAGCTCTCATAGCTCTCATAGACCCGATTTCTATTTCACGAAATGTAACTTGGGGAGCAGGGCGGAGAATGCAGTGGATAAGGAGTGATTCTAGGAAATAGCTGGGATGGTCAGGTAATGGAAGCCCAGGTCCAAAGCTAAGCCATGAAAGGAAGCCATATGTGCAAGGATCAGCGCCAGATCAGCTCCAGGAGGCAAATGCCTTGTGAAGACAGGTTGGTGCTATGCTGGTTGACCAGTTGGCCTCCCCACAAAGGCCCCACAGGATGGCAAGCAGTTGCCAAGCCCCGTGCAGATTTCCGATGCTTCTTGCCAGTCCTCAGATTAGAATGTTCTGTTACCCATAGAGTGAATTTTATGCTGAAAACTTTTACGTACTGTGTGTATTGGTGATGTTGACTTATTCACTAAGAATGAGTCATGCCACTACTGAGCAGAAGAGACCCTCTGTGACCTAGCACTCTCCCTTCTCCTTGGAGGCAGACAAGATGGAATTAAGTAAATGGTGATCCTTCTGAGACCCTACCTTCTTTGAAGATGCTGTCAGAATATTCTGAGAGGATTCACCATTTCATAGACACCTTGTAGACCAGTCTCAGGGAAGCCCTGAGTTGGGACGGAGTTCATCTTTCTTACTGTGATGTACCCACTGTGTGATGGTATCCTGTCAGAAGGGACCCACACCAGGTTCCTTGGGTGTGGAGCTTCAAGTTGGCCATTAGTTAAACCCAGGCTTGTCACATCCTCTGGAACTCCCATTGAAGTGGTAGTTCTTCAGCTCCAGGAGCCATGATACAAAGATAAAAACAGAAAGGAAGAAAGGAAGAGGCTGACATGCCCCAGGTGTTCTGTCTGACTTAACAGAGTTTCTCTCCTTTCCAGCCCACAGCTAAGGATGTCCTTCATTGTCTTCTCTACTCGAGGGACAACTTTAATGAAACTAACCGAGGACAGGTAAGGAAATTTCACATCTAAGTCTGTCTCTTCCTGGGTAGCCTGAGACTTGTCCTACCTGGTGGCTCAGTAGTCAGTCACCCTAATCTAACAGCTCTCTCTTAATTCAACCCTTCTGCTGGCTCACTATGCAGTGACTTCTGATGATATTTCCTGATGTTGGTGAAATGTTTTAAATGACTAGACCATGTCGAGATGAACCTCCTCGCTCTTGAATGTTAACTCCATCTACTGAGTTGGAGCAAAATGTTGGCAAACTAGGTTCTTTGGGGATTGTCTTTTTTCCCATTTGAATTGGATTTATTTTGTAAACTGGATTTCAGAAATTTGGTAAAGCTCCAGTAGAGAGGTAAGAACCTGAACTGTGACCCTGCATAATTATCAAGGATGGGTGCGTAAAGGAAAGTTGCAACACCAAATAAATAGAAGGAGATTGTAATGGAGTGTGGGAAAATGTCAGTTGACAATCATTCTCACTCCACAGCTGAAGGCCATGGCGTCAGACGCATGCCATGTATTCATAGTTATTATGGTGCAGGAGGATGCTGGAGGAGAATCTGCTTGAATTAGTGTCACCGCATACATTTTAGAAAATGTGGCATGGTTCACAGTGAGGGAAACATTGTGAAGGCTTGAGATTCCAGGCTGACATATATAGGCATGCTGGAAAAAGAAGTGGAGGAAGGGAAGAGCAAGCGTAAGTGCATTTTCTGTTGCTATAACAAAATACCACAGACTTGGTCCTTTATAAAGAGAAGAGGTTTATGTACTTAGCTCACATTTCTGGAGACTCAAGAGTATAAGCCAGTGTCTATACATCAAACATGACACATGACATCACAGTACAAGAGACCACAAAGTGAGATGGAACCCAGAGAGTCAAGGGCTAGGCCTACTCTTGATACAGTTAACTTGGGAAAGAGTCTGGGTCCTGCAATGGCTACTTTAATCTCTTCAAGATCCATCCCCCAGTGACTCAGTTACTTCCCCCAGGCCCTGCCTCCTAGTTACTGCCTTGCCTCTCGGTGGCACCACACTGAGAACCAAATATACAGCCCACAGCCCTCAAGCCAAACCATAGCAGCAAGTGTAAAGAAGGGCTGGAAGACCTCACTGATAAAACCCTCTTATGGAAATGGTAATAGAATTAACAATTCTATTATCTTTCTGGCTCAGACCAGCAAGTCCAAACCAGTACCCATGTCTCTCCACTCCCGTTTCCCATCTATAACTCCACTTTCAAATCCTCTTCCTCCGTCTATGCATGCATGTTGTTGAGATGCCCAGAAACTTCATTTTAAAAGTGGGTGTCATACACTCTTCACAGAAGAAGGGGCTAAGACCATGTCTCCTTCCCATGGGCACCAAGCAGGATGCAGAGTAGGACCAGGCTCCATTTCTTTTCCTTTCTCCGCGCACGTTCTCTCTGAAAGAGAGAGCCCTGCAGTCCGAGAAGCCTCCTTCAGAGTTGACCAAGCACTTTGAGATGCTCTGAGGAGAGACCTGGCCTTGTATGAGAGTCATAATCCTGCTCCATCTTTACCTGCCATCCTTCAGCAGGCCTGGCTTCTGTCTGGAGATGGGGAATTAAAAAGAAAAGCCTAGCTGACCCTCCTGCCACATCCTAGTCTTCAACGTGAGGCCAGGCGACTTGAGTGCACACAGCTAGGACAATGAGCTGGGAATGGCTCATAGAGTCAACCACACCACATTTTCTTGGCCACTGACTCTTTTCCTACACGGATAAGAAGGAACTAGAGCTAATCCATGCCTAATGCTAAGCATCCCTGTGGGAGTGCCCGTATCATCAGTCTCAAGCCAGAACCAGACCGTACGTGTCCTTTACACCCTGCTGCCACTATGGCATTCTGGTGTCACTTCATGCCAGTCACCTTTTGGATGTGCCAGTTCGACCGGGAGATGAAGATCACTGTAGCTTCTATAGATGTTGGGAGCCACATCACAGCCTCTGGGCAGCTGGCCAGGGCAGGTGAGAGATGAATAAATCAGAACGCCAAGCCAACGGCATTCCTTTCGGTCTGCTTGGAATCTAATTGTTTGTGCCTTAACTTTATTATCACTAGCTTCTTGTGCCAACGAAGTGGCAGAAGTTAGAGCCCCCACTTTGCTGCAAGTGGCCTTCAATGCTGGTGCTGTGAGTCTCCTATGGTGAGCGTGTGGCCAGCCAACCATGGACCCAATACACACCCACTCTTGCCAAGTAAAGCGGGGACAGTGATCACTCTGACACCCTAGAGAGACTGGCTGCAAGGGTCTGGTTTTCATTCTCTTTACAACTTGTCTCTCAGTGATTTGTCATGCACAAGAATCTCCATCTTTTTCTCCTGAGAGCATTTGCTCTTTGCATATCCTTCAGAGACAGTAAAGGGTGTGTTGTTATACCCTATGTATTTTTGTGGGAATTTATAGAGTTTTAAAAGAAACTTGTTAAAATAAAAGGGCACCAGGCTAGGGAGATGTAAAATGCTTGGTTTGCAAGTGTTTGGACCTGAGTCTGGTGCTCTGAATCCATGTTAACAAGGCAGTCTGGCTACACATCTCTTTTACCCCAACCATGGCAGGATGGGAGGCAGGAACAGGAAGACTATCTGAAAGTTCAACACCCAGCTAGCCAGTTGGCAAAGTTATAAGCCAGTGAGACCCCATCTCATGCAGGACAACACCCAAGGTTGTCCACTGATCTCACAGTGTATACATGCATGCCCTTTGCCTACCCCTAGCTCCCACACACGCCCGAACACATTGTGTGCATGTACACACTCACCTTCTCCTGAACTCACATCCACACCTACACCTAACTCATACACAAAACAGGGCATTAGTCAGGAAAGATTCTTATCTTAACAAGAGCAAAGGAGTGGGTTAGTCAAAAGACATACTATAGAAGACGCATTAGCAACATATTCCAATGTGCTCCTGGGATCCAAATGCACACAGGAATACCACGGGAGATTGAAGAAATAGAAAATGCCATGAGCTCAGCATTGTGAAGAAAGCATGGGGAGAAAAACAGCATATCCTTCTCCAGTCTCTAAGGGCAGCTTCCTCATTCGAGTTCTTTCTGTGTGCGGTTAGGGCACACAAGTTTCTTTAGTTTTCAGCAGTTTGATTATGATATGTTGGGGAGTTGTACAGACCTCACTGAATCTGTGAGTTCTTGTCTTTCACTAAATTTGGCAAGTTAACAACCACTGCTATTTAAGTTATTATTATTATTATTATTATTATTATTATTATTATTATTATTATGTGGCACCCAGCTCTCCTCTTTCTGTGACTCCCACAGTACAGGTGACTACTTCTCCATGTTATGCCATATGGCCTTGAAGTGGTCACATCTTTTCCAGTTGTCTCTGTGTTCCTCAGCAGGTGACAGCTGCTGTTCCGTCGTCTTCCAGTTCAGTGGGTCCCTTCCTCTTCAGTGGGTCCCTTCCCCTGCCATCTTCCTTTGGCCACTGAGCACGCCGGCTTAATTCTTTATTACAGATATTTACTTTTTCAGTTCTAAAATTCCCATGGGGCTTCTCTCGAGACGTTCGTGTTTTATTCAAGTATTTTTTTCAGACTCATCTTGATCCAAGTGCTCATGGTGACCTCACAGGGTGTTTATCATAAAGCTCTCGGGTTCGTCACCATTCCAGCCTCTCCAGGCATCCCAATCTCCTTTTCCCATGAGAGCTGACAACATGCTTTAAGGAACATTGATTGGTTGAGTAATTTGTTGAGAGTGTAGCTTCATTTTATCGTTGCTTTAACTTTGGGTTTTTTTTGTTTGTTTGTTTCCTTTCTTTCCTTCAGTTAGCCGTAACCTGTGTTCAGGCCATTCTTCTACCTCTAGTGTAGACAGAGGCTTCACAGTTGCTAACCACTTAACCAGGCTGTTTTGGATACACCACTGTGCAGCATGGGAGTGACCTGGGACCTCCAGCTTCAATGACAGAATTAAGAGCCTCCTTCTGCAACCTGTCCAGAGTCACCCCAAGAATCTAGCCAAAAGGGGTGTCTATTGGCATTTTGGTCAGAGAGACTATTAGGGGAAAGCCTTCCTCTGAGGCAAAGCCAGAGTTGGAGGGGTCCCTCTCTCCAGGATACCCAGAAATGGGATTTTTTTGTCAGCCTCTTACAAGTCACTTCAGCCACCATCACACCATGAAACTAGTCCTCAGGTTAAGACCAAGAGAGAACAGAGGGAGTGACACTCTGGAACTCACTTAGGTGGGCCACCTTTGAGGTTTCAACTTCCCTCCCCACAGCTTTGTTTACTTTCTAGGCCTTCCTGTAGTTGTTGCTCTGTGTCCCGTAGAGGCAGGCTGAGGCAGGCCGAGGCAGGCTATAGCAGGCTGTATACTTTCCTTCCCTTTCACAATGAGGACACCTAGCTTCTGGAAGTTCACTGAGGCCCAATATCAGACAAATGGCAGAACTCGTTTCTGATCTCTAGATCTGAAACTTGTTGAGTCAGAGGCTGTGTCAGATCATGTCCCCTTTCAAGGTTTCTCTGCATCCTCGATTACACAGCCTGAGTTCTGTGGGACACTTCATTAGCATAATAGAGTGTATAATGCCGGCCAAAGCACTACTATAACACAGCAATTTAGTGTGAACTACTGCAGATGAGTCTCTGAAAACAACAAGTCTTAATCTTGAAATTACCTGAATCATTTCTAATGTTTTATCATCTGGAAATTAGATCATGTCTTTGGATGTCAGCTAGTACTTTAGCAGAATTTGAGAGAGGTGATGGGTTTAACCAGGTGCTGTGCATCATCTACTAAAGTGGTCATATATTCCTCCTCTGTTTTTACATACCAGGGGAATGCAATCCATTATATTTTGAAATGCTGGCTGATTCTCATATTTCTGGTTGTGTTTGGTTATTGTGTATTCTTTTCGTGTGAAAGGGAATTCTGTTTCCTGTATATTCTTCAGAAATTTAACATTCTTATTCATAATTTTCCTGTTACTACTACTTTTGCTTATGGCAATATACATTTTTAATGTAACTTTTGCCATAACTTATTTCCATGTGAGATATGGGGCTAACTCTTAACATTTCTCCTGGACTGGTTTTTCCAGTACTGTTGTGGAACAAGCTTTTAACCAGCCACGTAAGAAGCGGCGGGGTGGACTTGGGGCTTGGTTTCTACTCCATTATGGTTCCATTTGTTTGCCTGCAGTTCCACACTCAAACCATATTGTTTTAATTAGTTTCAACATCTGGAGGACCGGTCTTTCCTCATTTCTAATATTGAGCAAAAATCTCCTTGGTTTTAAGTGCATTTTTCCAACCATTTGCTTTCAGATTTTTTCTTAGTGTTCCAAATATCCTTGGGGTTTTCATCTGAGTCTTCCGAAAAGCTTAGTCCTGGCACTGCTGGTTTCTTACTAAGCAGCACTCGCTCTTACTTAAGCACGCTTATCATGTCTGTTTTGTGTCCTCTGGGAAGGTTTTGTTCTTTCCCTAAGGTTGCATTCAGTGTTGGCTAACTCCATTCCCACTGTGAGTGGAACATTGCCTGGTCCATTGCCTCGACTGGTAGTGCTCACAGGCATGGTGGGTTTGGTGTTTGGAGCCTGTGAGTTTCCATTAAACTTCGTGAAATGCTTGTAGGGGTGTCTGTGGGATGTCTACATGGATAATCAGTAGTTTAGCCTGTAACTCCAGAACTAGCTTAAGAAATATGTTTGGGGGAGAAAATAGTGATTTTATAGAATTTTTTTCCTCTCCCTCCGTCTCTCCCTCCCTCCCTTTCCCCTCTTTATCTCTGTGTCTTCCTCCCCCTGCCTGTCTCTCCCCTTTCCTCTGTCTCTCTGCCTCTCTCTCTCTCATCTCTCCCTCTGTCCCTCTCTCCCTCCCTCTCCACCCCCATCTGTATCTTCCTCCCCCTCCTGTCTCTCCCTCTTCCCCTCTCTCTCTCTCTCTCTCTCTCTCTCTCTCTCTCTCTCTCTCTCTCTCTCTCTCTCTCTCTGTGTGTGTGTGTGTTTGTGTCTTTCTCCCCCTTTCTGTCTCTTCTCCTCCATCTGTCTCTCTGTCTCTCTGTCTCTGTCTCTCTCTCCCTCTCTCCCTCCCACCTCCTCTCTCTCCTTCTCTTAGGTATTAGGGCTGAGACCCAGAGCTTAGACAGGCTAGCTGAGTCTCTATCACTTAGACACATTCCCAGCCCTGTAGAGTTGGCCCCCACCACCACCATTTTAATTATTTTAGTAGTTCTAACTTTCCCAGTTACCTAATGGCTATTTCTTAAATTTATCGACACTTTTGTTTTCTATGTTTTTTAATTTTACTTTTATTCACTAATTCATTATTTTATGCCGCCGTTAGGGAGTCTCATTCCTTCTGTGCTGTGCAGTCTCACCCTTTCCTGCCAGCTTGAGATGAAGGAAGGTTTGTTTGTGTCTTATCTTCTGAATAACGAAAGCTGCTGCTGATCTGAGTGGGACCTTAGGTCTGTCGACACTGAAGCTCCTTCTCTCTGACGCGTCTTGTTCTCAGTGCTAACTTCTGATTCATCTGTACCTATAGCTTCGCTCTTGCTATGCTATTATTTAAGATGGTGTCTCCCACATGATTTTTGTTCATCCCCCTCGATTTTCAGAATCATTTATTCTTTTCAAAGAATGTAATTTGGATAATTTAATTTTTGAGTGATAGTTTCTAAACTTTATTAGTTTTGCTGATGGACTACCAGGTGATCTCTGGGCAGTGTACCCCATCCCCTCACCCCTTGACTTGCTCTCCTGGAAGCTTTTGGGACTTTTTCTTTGTTGCAAATATTTTTAAAATTGGGAGTGGTGGTGGTGATGGTGGTGGTGGTGGTGTGTGTGTGTGTGTGTGTGTGTGTGTGTGTGTGTGTGTTATGTATGTGTGTGTGCATGCGTGTGTGTGTGTATGTGTGTGTGTGTGTGTGTGTGTTACCTGCTATTTTGGAGACAAGATGCCTTCATCATCTTGTCTGGATGATGAAACTGGAATCTTTCATATGTGTGTCTCCTGCGAGTTTATTTCAAAAGGGGCTATTTATTTTCTTGGATCCCTAAAATTGGCATTCGTCTTCCTGGCTGCTGAGACCCTCTCCAAGCCCATAGAGAGAGAAAAGGAAGTGGTATCAACTGGGCTTTCCTCATTGAGCCTCATTGACAAAGTTAAGATCTCAAAATAAAGAAAAATGTGAAATATGGGAGTAATGTTTTTAAACTCATGTGCCCTCCTACTTGAGTGGAGACCCTGAAGTCATTCCAGAGGAAGGAAGAAGCAGATGCCCGAAGCCGAGGTCTGGTGCAGGTGCCAGTTCACACTGAATTACATTTCTCTTCCACACACTACAGCTTGGCTGAATTAGGGTCCTGTCTCCTGAGCCACCACTGGGTGATTGAGTTGAATCTCTCCTGTGGTCTACCACTGAGTGATTGGGTTAGGACCCCTCTCCTGGCCCCTCCCTGGGTGGCAGGTTTCAGATCATTCCCCTCCTGAAGCTCGTACTGTTCTCCTTGTGACCTGGAATGTCGGGATGTCGTCTTCCATGTCAGCAGCTCTGCTTCGTGCAGATATTCTAAGATTTGAGTACTACACCCTTACTTACCTTCAGGCAGTGAACGCCGTTTGCCCTGTCCTGATGGGTTAGCCCCATCTGTGATGCTTTGGAAGGGGTAGTCAGAGTTAGATGCACACTCTCAAAGGACTGTTTTTGACTGGAAATTTCACTTTTCTTCCAAACATTCCAAGATTCAAACACAAAGCCTAGCAAAGCAGCCATGGGTCAAAGAGTTATCGTATCTTTTTCAACCCACTGACCTCATTTACTAATAAGGAAAGGGAATCCCAGGAGGACCAGGCTGTTTGTGCTGATCTATCCCTATGCTCAGCACAAGATTTTATTCACAGACTTAAGGTTTTTAACTCAGTTATGTTTCCCTACCACATGCAGCCTTCTCGGTCTACCTGCCTCTACCGTACTTCCCTCTAGTCTGTTATGTGTGAGATACTCACACAGAGCCACATATGTGTATACATATAAATATATGGGAGCTGCCTACATTTATTCTTTAATAAGGAGTTACTGAGTAAGTAGACTACTTTCTTCATCTATTATAAGAGACAATAGTGATTAACTGTGCGGCTCTGGTTAGAACTGTATTCTTGGGCAGGAGAGGTGGCTCAGCGGTTAAGAGCACTGACTGCTCTTCTGGAGGTCCTGAGTTCAAATCCCAGCAACCACATGGTGGCTCACAACCATCCGTAATGAGATCTGATACCCTCTTTTGGTGTGTCTGAAGTCAGCTACAATGTACTTACATATAATAAATAAATAAATCTTTTTTTTAAAAGAAACTGCATTCTTTATCATACCATATTATAGATGGGGATGATAAAGCAGAGAAGAGTCGTGCCTACCCTGCTGTATAGCTGTGGGAACCTGGATTGGAGCCCAGGAAGCACAGCCCTGTGTCCTTGTGCTTGGCGATTATACTCAAGAGTTTCCCACAATTTAATATTATGTTTTAAGTTTAAGAAAAGGGGATAACACAGCTCACCACCCCAGCTACCTGACTGCTTCAGGGAGACAGCGCCCCAAAAGCCCGTGCTCACACATGTTCTCATGGCCCGGAAAGCTCACTGGTCCTCAGGGAGGGAAGAGTTGAGTCACTGAGTTACGCGGAGGTGTAAGGGTGGCCTGAAGGTCTTGCTGGTGCTTCAGCAAGCAGAAGGGACTCCAAGAAAGTCCAGCTTGCACTGAAAATGGAAATCTAGACCTCTCCTGTGCCTCTCCCAGTTACTTCAGCTTGCCGAAGCACCAAACTTTGCCATGCTCTGGGGGCGTCTCTTGGTTTTGAAGTGCAATGATTCCAAGTTGCTATTCTTGAAAGGATTCTAAATCCCTTTCTAAGTTTTAAAATAAAAAGGGTTTGGAAGAACTTGAATATGCCCCTTTTTCTCTGTTAAATGCTGGTAGGATTCATGGTGCAGACAAATCTTTAGTGCTCAGTGAACAGTGTTAACTATTGTGTTGTTGCTAGGAATTTTGATCAACAGCTAAGGGCCACCCTGAATCCTCCCCCTGAAAACCCCACCTCACATCATCATAGCGTGTCCAACTTCACATTCATAGTGACTTCTGGGACTCTTGGCTCATCCTTTTGTGAGGCGTTGAACATTGGCAGGTTTATCCTGGCATAGAGGGATGTAGGCAGAAAATACCTCTTCAGCATAAGGCAAGCTACAGGCCATTGTTTCCTTGCCTGGGGGCTTCAGCAAGAGTTCTTCCTGAGAAGAATGCCCAAGCCCTGGCTTCCCAGCATGATTGTCTATAATCTCCCAGCCTGGGTCACGATAATCCTGAGTGGACACAGTTCACCTTGGAGCCATGAGACAGATCCAGACGCACGCCTTTGCAAGGGCTGTGAACCAGTGTTTCCTGCTCTCCCTCTGGTATCCTTCTGTGAACAGGAGAAAATAAAATCACCTTTCTCTCCTCCTCCTCCTCCTCCTCCTCCTCCTCCTCCTCCTCCTCCTCCTCCTCCTCCTCTTCCTCCTCCTCCTCCTCCTCTTCCTCCTCCTCCT
>JADRCD010205563.1:42479-54792 GCA_019843815.1 Montemys delectorum | reverse complement strand
GCCTATTCTACAGAGTGAGTTCCAGGACAGCCAGGGCTACACAGAGAAACCCTGTCTCGAAAACCAAAAACCCAAAAACCAAAAACCAAAACAAAACAAAACAAAACAAAAAAAAAAAAAAAAAGAAAAGAAAAGAAAAGAAAAAAAAAACATATCCTTTATTCTTCATGTTTTTTTTTACTAATACATTACTGTAATAGAAACAGAGAAGATATACAATGCAATCAAAACCTCACCTAACTGTACTGGCTGGTTTTTGTGTGTTAACTTGACACAGGCTGGAGTTATCACAGAGAAAGGAGCCTCCCATGAGATCCAGCTGTAAAGCATTTTCTCAATTAGTGATCAAGGAAGGAGGGCCCATTTTGGGTGGTGCCATCCCTGGACTGGTAGTCTTGGGTTCTATAAGAGAGCAGGCTGAGCAAGCCAGGGGAAGCAAGCCAGTAAGGAACATCCCTCCATGGCCTCTGCATCAGCTCCTGCTTCCTGGCCTGCTTGAGTTCCAGTCCTGACTTCCTTTGGTGATGAACAGCAATGTGGAAGTGTAAACTGAATAAACCCTTTCCTCCCCAACTTGCTTCTTGGTCATGATGTTTTGTGCAGGAACAGAAACCCTGACTAAGACACTTATGTTATTTTTAATAATAAAATAATCCAATATAATCACTAAATTACATGACTAAAGTAGCATCCTTCTATATTTTATTAGTAACTATTAAGCTTCAGGAGACTTAGAAATAATGACTCTATATGGCAGGTCATATAATTTCTCTTGCGTTTAAAGAAACTGAATTTCCCGCTAGCACAATTAGCAGTGCCAGCGAAGCCTGAGGTCTAGACACACTCTTGTCTAAATCCAAAGGCCATGCACACTCTTCTCTCTGCCACCCAGCCTCTCATTCTCTTGGTATTTGGGGCTTTGTTAACTATTGGCAGCTAAGTCAACTGCTAATTAGAGTAATTCTCCGAAAATGTTAATCAGAGCATGTTTCTTTTCTGCAGAAAAATTTCCAGCTTGCACGGAGTCGAATTCAACCGGCTACAGAATTTGCAATGCCTTGCTGGGGTTTCCTCCCTCTTCGGACTGTGTTCTGCTTCCTTTCTTTCAGCTTCCTCTCTGCTTGCTCTGCTGTGGCCCCGACAGCATCTTAAATGCTTTCCTCAAATGTACGGAGCATCCTGCTTCTACTCATCCCATGGTATTTACCCTGCCCACGTTCTTCTCCTTCTTCTGATTCCTTCAGTGTCTGTTCCAGCTTTTCCTTGGAGAAGACTCCCTGGCCATAGCTATAAAATTGCCCCTCCCACATTGTGTTCTCTTTTTCCTCCCTGGGTCTATCGCTGATTGACAGCTGAATGAACTGATTTGCTTGTCTAGCTCCCTACAATATAATACAGACCTGGCGAGGATTTGGTGGGGTGGGGGTGGGGGTTGCTTATTTTTCACTTTTATATTACTCTAGAACCTAGTATAATAACTGGCACATAATAACATTTGTTGTATCATTGGATAGCTTGACCTCATCAGCTGACCTGGCTCCCTGTGTGACATGACCTCATGCCAGACAACCTATGAGGTCGGAATGGCATCATCAGTAGGAGCAGGCAGCACTCTCTGATCCTGTTTTAAGTCATGGACATTGTTGGGGGATGCCAGGGGGTAGGGGGGTAGTTTGTGTTCTACTCACAATATATTTATCCTTGCATGATATATGAGCAAGTTTTCTAATTCTTTTTGGTCTTAATTTTATCATGGGTAAAACAGATATAACAACTGTTAGATAACTATGTAGGGTATTAAGTTATACTCTTTGATCTCCCTATTGGGCTAAGTAGAGAGCTCCCTCCTCAGCTCCATAAACCCCCTTTGCTTTCACAATCCCAGACAGCTGATTAGTCAGCCAAGAGCTCTGAAAGGCCTTTGGCTAGGAACTCAGGATTTATGAAAGCCACTGTTTCTCTCTCTCCCATCTGAGCCCGTAGATGACAGGGAATAGCCTCTCTGATTTATTGAATTAGCATCGCCAGTGTAGCGTTTGGTGCCAGATGGACACTTCCCAGTTTGATAAGAATCACTTGATAATGAGGATTAGATATAAAAATGACAGCTGGATCTTTCACATTCTTCTTCTTTTTAACCCAAACCCTCTGCTATGCCAAACGTTTACACAATGACTTAGTGTTCTTACACTTTTCTAGGACTTAACAAATTCGTTATTTTTATGATGTAACCTCCAAACACTAAGAGATGTTGGCTAGGAGTTAAAGTATTTTTTTTTTTAATGGAGCAAAAAAATATGGATGTATTGGTAAAAGCAATGTTTTAATCCCATGCAGTTTTGATTTCAGGTTGAGTGGAGAGTAGACCAACCACAGGAATGTACATTAACAAAAGTAATAAGCTAATTAAATAGCACACAAACGTTGTATTGTCTGGGTATAAATGCTTGAAGGTCATGCCTTAGTTTACAATGGCAAAAGGGGTGTATTAAGGGAGGATTGTTTGATGAGGATCTTTTTGTGCCACAAGTTATGTGCAGGTTAAGATAATCAACACTCCTTTTTCCCCTCCCCCTGCTGTGAATAGAATCACAAAGAAGAGAAATTTGTGCTTTGCATATTTCTTGAATACTGTATTATGCCACTTAGCTCACAGGATCTTGGGCAGACAGATGGAGGAAGAAGAGGGGATACACATTCACTGGGACTGAGGTTGGGAGGATGGTCGAGCCAGGTCACTATAATAAGGAGGACAGGCTGGCCCTGGTTCCTGGGTTTTAAGACAAAACCAAAGAGAAAACACACGAGCACTATGCTATGTGTACCTTTCCCCTGCCATCTTTAAACAAACACAGCAAACAGGTCCAAAAGCCCAAAGGTGGGTCTGGCGCAAGAAGCTGGGTTTCCTGGTGACGGTACTCTGAGTCTTGGCATTTCGTCTGTGTTTATGGTCAAAGCAGCAGACATGAGGTAATGAAGCAAAGACGGGGAGCACACAATAATCACCGTACCATAAAGGCACTGTGTACTCTGTGCCTCTTTTGGAGGCTGGAGTCAGCTGGACTGCATCTGCTTTGAGTCCTTCTGTGGCCAAGGCTTGCTCCACTCATCTGTCCACAATTGCCCAATGTTGCACCATAGCTACTGGAGGGCAGTGAGAGCCGAAAAAAGCAGATGAGGTAATTAACCTGTCAGGGATACCTGTCAGGACTGGTGGTGATAGCAGCCAATGCCAGACACTCCTTAGTACTGGACATGAGGAGCTCAGTGCCTGTTCAGTGTCTGACTCTTACATGGGCACAGGCCATGGGTTCTGCCTTTGTTGCTTTTTTCTGTAGACCAGGTTGACCTTGAACTCCAAGATCCGCCTGCCTCTGCTTCCCAAATGAAGGCATTAAAGACATGCGCAGCCACTGCCTGGCTTTTCTTAGTTATTTTTCTTTTGCTGTGACAAGACCCCATGACCAAGGCAACTTATAAAAGAGATTGTTAATTGGCTTGTGATGGTGGAACAAAGGCATGGCAGCCACAGCTGAGGGCTTGTATCTTGATCTACAGGCAGGAGGCAAAGAGAAAAGGGGAGGGAGTATGGGGAATGTTAGAGGGAATGGTATGAGTCCTTTGAAGCCTAAAAGCCCACCCCAAGTAACATACTTCCTCCAACAAGGCCACACCTCCTGAAACTTCCCAAATAGGTCCACCAGCCGGAGACCAAGTATTCAAACATTTGAGCTCATGAGGACCATTCTCATTCAAACTACCACAGGCTCTGTTCCTTTATCGGCATACCTCAGTGGGTTTCAGGCCTTTGCTGAGGGAACTGAGAGATGTCTCTATTTGTTCATATGCTCTTTTTCATCTAGAGGGGAGAATAGGAGTCAGTGTCATGGAGCAAAGGCTATAATAACATAAAGGGATCTACGACTGAGGGAGACTCGGTGAGCCCATTTCCTCCCTCAGGGACCCAAAGGATTGTGTGCAAGTGACAGCTTCGAGTGTGTATATGGGAATTTGTCTGGTTACCTTGTTATAATTTAAAAGTTATTATGTTTATTTATACTATGTGTCTCTCTGTGTGTGCACATATGTGTGTGTGTTTGTGTGTGTATGCACATGCCGCAGTGCGTGTGTGAGACTCCCAGATATAGGACTCAGGACCCTCTGAGCCATTGCCTTTCCCTCCTTACTATGGTTTTTGTAGAGCCTTAAACGAGTTTAATGTAAGAAGATTTTCTTGGTAGTTCACAACTGTAAATCTCAGCATTTGGTGGGGGTGCGGGGGGGGGGGTGGTAGTAAGAGAATCGAGAGTCCTAGATACACAGTGAATTTGAGGGCAGACCGGACTGCATGAGATACTGTTTTCAAAAGGCAAAATAAAGTTGGTTTAAAAAATTCTCTAAGCCAGGCAGTGGTGGCACACGTCTTTAATCCTAGCACTTGGGAGGCAGAGGCAGGCAGATTTCTGAGTTCCAGGACAGCCAGGGCTACACAGAGAAACCCTGTCTTGAAAAACAAACAAACAAAAAAATTCTCTAGGAAAGTTATGAGACACTATGTTGAGTTACAGTGTGACAGAGGTATTGCAGAATAACCCTAAGAAAGCATGCCAGGAGGTTAGCAATTAACTGTGAAGGCAGCAAAGATATCAGTGGGTGTAAGCTCTGCAGCTCAGCATAGCCGTGGATGAAGAGAACAGTGTGATATGCCAGACAAGAGACTCTGGTCCCTGCCAGGCAACAGCAATGACGTCTGGTTATCACATTCCAAAGGAAATCTATAATGAAATGGTCAGAGGGCAGAGACCAGGGCTAACGCTGTTTCTGAAGATGCCTAATGTCCCAGTGTAGAGGCAGTGTGGAGACTCTGTATAAAGAGGGGCATAGCTACTTTTGAGGGCAAGAGAGTGAAATGCTTCTGAGATAAGAGGTGCAGTGTGTTTATGGGGGAAAGACTCACAGCGAACAGCCTTGGGAAAGGGAGAGCCTGTTGAGTTCAGGGAGACAAATATTTACCGAGTGAGCATGAGACAGAGGAGTGAGTAGCTTCCCACTTTACCAAATCCGACCCTTTGTTAACAGTAAAACGGAGTCGAAGCAGAATTCTGTGTGTGCGTGCATGTGTGTGTTTGACTTGACCACTGAAGCTATTTCTCTCCAGACTTCTTCCATTTTTTCCAGTCAGCTAGAGAGTATTTGGCTGTCAGACAACAGGTGTCAACACACATAGCAACCGAAGATGTATGTGTTATGGGAAAAACAAAAACAAAAACAAAAAAACATGGTTCTAGGAAATCAAGGAAAATCCTAGAGCAGATCCAATTATGGCTTCTCAATTTTAATTATAGCTCACATCAAGAAACCTTCATGTTCTAAGAACACTACCTGCTCATCTTTCTGAAGATCTATCAGAGAAGCCCAGGCATGAGAATGTAGGGGAAAAAAAAATCCAAACTAAATTACTATGTAATAGTATTAGTGAGGTTTCATTACAGGAGACATGTATTGGCATGTTTCCTTTAGACCCCTTGAAATGGGACAGAATGAGCCAGCTTGTGGACATGGTTATCGCTTGTTCACCAAGTCTCATCACCTCAATCCCTTGCTAGAGTCACTAAAAGGACCAAGAGGGATATTCAGTAGGACCAGCATTTGAACTAAGTGCAAAGCCCCTCCGATGTGCCGGAAATGAGGAGACCCTTAGAAGCTGGCCCATGCCATCCTGTGAGGGCTGTTAGCATGTTCTGAATTCATCGATATGTGCTATGCTGTGACTAAGTCTGCAAGAGTGTACAAAGGTAGGGTGGGGGAGAAGAGCTGCAAGGGACAAGACTGGGAAGTACTCGATACCGTGAAGCTGCTCAAACAGGTTAGACCTTGGTTTCCACCGAGTGTTGTCCGCGAGTAGAGATGTTTTCTTATGTGGCAACAGACGGGATACGATACTTCTACTCCCCCTAAGTGAGTGAATGCTGAGTCCGAGAGCAGGGCAAAGCATTATCAGAAATCAACTGAAGCCAGCTGGGCAAAGAAGCGTGAATCACAGTAACTACAAGCATCGGGTTTAGTGTAAAGGAACTGATGTTTATGGGCAGCGGATTACTTTTTTGCCTGCATGCAGTACACGCGGTAGCCAGAAGAGGGCGTTGGATCACAGGGATCTACAGGCATGGAGGCTTGTGAGCTGCTCTGTGGGTACTGGGAATCGAACCCAGTCCTCTGGAAGGGAACTCATTGCTCTTAACCACTGAGCCATCCCTTCAGCCTGAGAGTTCCCTTTTGGAATATTCTCCTCTTCTGTTCCTTTCGTATTCCCTTACTTATGCTCCAGCTGTATTTGTTTCTCTCTCCAATTATGTATGTATGTGTGTATGTATGTGTGTGTGTGTGTGTATGTATGTGTGTGTGTATGTATGTATGTATGTATGTATGTATGTATGTATGTATGTATATGAGTGCTCTATCTGCATGTATACCTGTGTGCCAGAGGAGGGCATCAGATCCCCTTATAGATGGTTGTGAGCCACCACGTGGTTGCTGGGATTTGAACTCAGGACCTCTGGAAGAACAGCCAGTGTTCTTTACCACTGAGCCATCTCTCCAGGCCCCAACTTTTTTTTTCCCCTTGGCTTTTGAAACAGAGGTTTATTTGTTTGTTTTGTTTTTAAAGATTTATTTATTATATGTAAGTACACTGTAGTTGTCTTCAGACCACTAGAAGAAGGTATCCGATCTCATTACAGATGGTTGTGAGCCAACGTGTGGTTGCTGGGATTTGAACTCAGGATCTCTGAAAGAACAGTCAGTGTTCTTAACCACTGAGCCATCTCTCTAGCTCAAGACAGAGTTTTTTTTCCTACATATCCCGCATTGGCCCAAACTCTTGATCCTCCTGCCTCAGCCTCGAGTGTTACAGGGATGGCTGAGTCTCTGGCTTACTTGGCACACTTTCTGCTAGGGTTTTTCTGTCCCAGTTGATGGACAAATGCTGACATGCCTTAGACATTTAGTCAAGGCCCAGTTACTCTTTACCTAGATTCGTCTCCTGGTGATCTTCTCTGTGGTAGACTCCATTATTAACCCTGGTTTGTTTCTTCTTACTTCTTGTATCCAGGTTTGAAACTGGCAAAGCATACTTCTCCTGCCCTGGACTTGGGACTTGGGACTGGGTGTGTGTAATAACTTGCTTTAGGTAGTGATCTATTGGCAGAGTTAAAGATGCATCATGAGCTTAGATAGGATCTCCCATACTTTTTCTTGCTCTCTTGGGACAGTGCCATGGGCATGGCCTAGAAGGGCTGTGTGAAACTAGGAGGATGGGAGACACACAGAAGAGAGATGTTCGCTTGACCCACAGACCTGCAGATAGAGACAGAGATGCCTAGCTAGAATGTTCAGTGTCAGATGCAGGCACAGACCGACTCACGTAGTCTGTTGGCACTGTCATGGTTTGAATGCGCTTAGCTCAGGGAGTGGCACTATTTGGAGATGTGGCCTTGTTGAAGTAGATGTGTGTCACTGTGGGTGTGGGCTTTAAGACCCTCATCCTAGCTGCCTGGAAGTGAGTATTCTGCTAGCAGCCTTCAGATGAAGATGTGGAACTCTCAGCTCCTCCTGCACCATGCCTGCCTGGATGCTGCCATGTTCCCACCTTGATGATAATGGACTGAACCTCTGAGCCTGTAAGCTATCCTCAATGAAATGTTGTTCTTATAAGAGTTGCCTTGGCCATGATGTCTGTTCACGGAAGTAAAACCCTGAGGCAGTCTCCATCTATGCCGCTAAGTGTAGGTCTCCCAGGCATGGGTACAGGCGTGAGTCAGTCAACTCTTTTGTTAGCCAAAGAGCCTAAAGAGTCTGAGAGCTACGAGTTTGCTGCCCATAGCAATTCTGAGAAGCTGAAAGAGCCATGCCTTTCATAGGAGGACTCCGGCAGGCACCATAGCACCAATAAACGTGTGAGTGGAGGCTCGTTATCCTTCTAAAACAAAGAAGGCCTCTCTGAAAAGGTCATATTTAAACTTCTAGCTACACAGTGAGACAGCAGCAGCCATGGGAAGAGCTGAGAGAAAGTACAGTTGATAAAGGAAAGTCCCCTAAATTAGAACCAATTGAGTGTTGGAGGTCTGTGTAACAAGACCAGCGGAGGCCGTGGGGTCAGAACAGGAGAGCCTTGGAGGAGTTTGGCGATTATTCCAGGTGACCACTGGGGAAGAGGCAGGCATGACCTGAATTACTCTTTCAAAAGATTGCCCTGGCTGATAATAGGAGAATAGGCCTAAAGTAAAAGCACAGCAGGTTGACAAAGGGGGTATTGAAGTGTTCCAAGTCAGAGACGCTACACAAGGCAGAGGACAGTGGCTGAGTTCTAAATAGTTCACAGGGAGCTGCGCGGGGCTCGGTCGCAGACTAAATATAAACGGAGACAGAAAAGAGAATCGGGAATGCTCCTGTTTGGGGTTTGAACAAGTAGGAGGATGATTATATGGTTTACTTAGATGGGAGAAGGCAGCTTTAGGGATAACATAGTCACCTCCTGATTTTAAAAAAATATTTATTACTACTGTTTATGTTTCAGTTTGAAATGCTTCTTAGAGGCAGAATGGAGAAGCCAAGTACTCGACTGAATATTCAAGTCTGAAAGGCAAACAGGGCCAGGCCAAAGCTAAGGTCCTATATTTGGAAGTCCATACAGACAGATGATGTGATGGTTTGCTGTTGCTGCGTAGCCGTTCATAACACTCAGTGCCTGACTTAGGGCTTTACTGCTATGAACAGACACCATGACCAAGGCAACTCTTATAAGAACAACATTTAATTGGGGCTGGCTTACAGGTTCAGAGGTTCAGTCCACTATCAGCATGGCAGCATCCAGGCAGGCATGGTGCAGGTGGAGCTGAGAGTTCTCCATCTTCATCTGAAGGCTGCTAGCAGAATATTCTATACCAGGCAGCTAGGATGAGGGTCTGAAAGCCCACACTCACAGTGACACGCCTACTCCCACAGGGCTACACCTCCTCTAACATGTCCACACCTTCGAATATACAAACCATCACAGAGACCCATCTGCCTCAGTGGCAGGTGCATGCCCATAAAGGTGGAGTTGGAGGCTATTGCTGGGAGGCTTTCCAGTTTGGCTTATAGTTCCTTTCCCTGTCCAGTCTCTGGTCCCCCAAACACTCTAATATAAATATATTTTATATAGTTTATAATATGACAAAATATTAGTAGAACCATATAGTAATATATATTCTGTATGCTAATTGTGAGTTCATGTTGATTTCACAATAACAATGGAAATGTTGTTTCTTTTGTAGTGTTTAAAATGATTCAGACGTATTCTACTGGCCTGCTGTTTGTCTCTCCTCCTGGAAGGAAAGTGATGTGGGTACAGGCTTCCTCTCCCCCACCATACTCCAGGCCTGTATTCCCAGTGCTCTGAAGTACAGTGGCACTGGCCGTTGTCGTCATCATAGAAAATACCTGTTGGTTTGTGCCAGGTGCTGTTATGAATAACTTACCATATTGAACCACCTCCTCCTCCTCCCCTTCCAACCCCCGCACATCGGAACTACTACTATTTGCTCTACTTTACAGAGGAGCAAACACAGAGAGATTAGTTGGCCATCCCAGAGTCACACAGTAGGTAAGTGATATAACTTATATTGAAACTCAGACAATCTGGGTCTGCATTCTACGTTCTTCACCACACCATAGGCTAGGTTCTCTTTCTTTCTTCCTTCTTTCCTTCCTTTCTCTCTCTCTCTCTCTCTCTCTCTCTCTCTCTCTCTCTCTCTCTCTCTCTCTCTTTCTCTTCCTTTCTTTCCTTTCTTTTGCCATAGCAGCTGTTCAAATAAATGTTTTCTGAGTGGTTAGATAAGCAGAACAGAGCAGCTGGGCCTGCTTTTCTAATCTGGGGTTTGAAGAGTTTACCTACCCACTCAATTGTCTCATTTTTGGTTGCTATTGTTATGACAAGGTCTCACTATGTAGCTAGGGCTAGCCATGAACTCACAATCCTCTTGCCTTAGCTTCCTGAATGCTGAGGCCACAGACGTACACCTTCACATCCATCTGACAGATATTTGATCAGCCATGAGATCACAGGTGTACACAACAACGTTCAGCTGACAAGTATTTTGAGCATCCATGATATGCCAGGTCTGGTGAAATGTTCTGGGGATACAATGTGAATGAACCAAATGGGATCCCCATCCTCAAGCAGCTTATGAAACTTCACAGAAGAGAATAAACCACATTTGAAGATAAGTAATAATTAAATATTACTACTTGTTATCCAAAATGCTTGGTTTACTTTTCTGGCCCCAGAGGACCACTCATACCTAATCCATAGGATCTATTACAAGGTGACAGGTCTGTGATGAGGATGAGGATGTTTTCTATAGTCAGTCACACACACACACACACACACACACACACACACACACACACACTTCTATACATTAGTGTTTCGTTTATACATGCACCAAGAGCTTGCCTTGTGTCTGCAGAGACCAGACGAGGAGGGTGGATCTCGTGAAACTGGAGTTACTGATAGAGGTGCTGGAAATTGAACCCAGGTCCTCTGCAAGAGCAAGCCACAAGGGCTCTTAACTGCTGTGCCATCTCTAGCCCTGACTAAGACGTTTTAAAAATATATTTATTTTTATTTTATGTATAAGTGTGTTTTACTTATATTTATGTATGTGACCTACATGCATGCAGGGTCTCTAGAAGACTACAAAAGGGCATTCAATTCCCTGGGGTGGGAGTTACAGAGGGTTGGAAGCTGGCACCTGGGGGCTGGGCACCTATGTAAGAGTAGCCAAGTGCTCTTAGCTGCTGAGCCATCCTTCTAGCCCTTCCCCCAATTTTTAAAATTACATTTTGATTGATTGATTGATTGATTGATTGATTGTGTAGGCGTATGCATGTACCATAGTGTGAGTGGAGGTCAGAAGACAACTTGCCTGGGTCAGTTCTTTCCTATCATGTAGGTTCCAGGAGTTGGACTCAGGTGGTCAGGCTTGGCAGCACAGGTCTTTGCTGAGCTATCTCACTGGCTCATCAGCATGCTTTTCTCCCCTGAGATGGAAGTGGACTCATTATGTCTCGCCTTCTCATAAAGGAGGAATGGTCCTAGACAGGGAGATGGCTCAGTGGGTAAAGGTGCTTGCGCCTGAGACTAACTAACAAGCTGAGGATGATCCCAGAACCCATAGGGTGGAAGGAGAGGTTTAGTTCATGCAGGTTGTCCTCTGACCCACACATGCATGGTGGCACGTGCACGCCCAGCCACATACATATTCACCTGCACACTCGTTCGTGCAAACACACCACACACACACACACCCCAAAATAAATGTTTAAAAAGAAAAAGACTGAAGCTTTTGTTTGTAATGGTGACTCACTGTAGGAAGAATTACCCGGTTCATTATCCTATGTCTTGGTCCCTGACTCAGTCCAGGAAATGATCCTGAGGACCAGAAGGAATACAGAGGCTCAAAAGGAACAGAAGTTGGCTGTCCCTGTCATCGAGAATGCACTCATGAAGGAGGAAACACTTTGTATGGTGATCAAGAGCAAAGACTGTGGGGTTCAGACCCAGTCTGTCCTTTTGCCCTGTCTATCTATCACATGGTGGCCTGTGTACTTAACTGAGCTTCCTTTGTCCTTCAAATGGTGTGACAGTTGCATCTGTGTCCCAGGTTTGGATCAAGTTGCTACCATGATGACACATATTAAACCATTTTTAGGGAAGAAAGCATTTGAGGTTCAGCAAGTCTGGGCCTCTGGGTTCTCATGGATGTTGTAAATGACAACCTAGAACTCTCTTGTCCCTCAGCTTGGTGAAATGCAAAAGCTGAGAAGCTGGCAGGAGGCCAGGTTCTGGTCACATTGTTCTGGAGGCTTTTTCTGCAGTACTTGTAGTTCACTAACAGAGCCTCTTCCAGTTCAGAAGGCTTATCTGCTTGGTCTCTTGGTCAGCTCCCCACTGGGGAGCATTGGCCTCCTGCTCGTCTTTCTTTCCCTTTCAAATCATCAGAACAAGGACATACAAACTCTATATAGAAGGCAAGGGGTTCTGGGCCTGTTGGCACAGTGAGGAAAGGATGTCTCTCTGTAGAGTGTAATTGACTCTGTAGAGAGAAAGATGTCTCTTTGTAGAGTGTAATTGTCTTTGTAGAGGGAAGGGTGTCTCTCTGTAGAGTGTAATTGTCTCTGTAGAGGGAAGGGTGTCGCTCTGTAGAGTGTAATTGTCTGTAGAAGGAAGGGTGTCTCTCTGTAGAGTGTAATTGTCTGTAGAGGGAAGGGT
>JADRCD010205563.1:18563-42469 GCA_019843815.1 Montemys delectorum | reverse complement strand
AGGGAAGGGTGTCTCTCTGTAGAGTGTAATTGTCTGTAGAGGGAAGGATGTCTCTCTGTAGAGTGTAAATGTCTCACTGAAACAAGTTTTTTGACACCTAGAAAACCTAAATCTGTACAAGTGGCAGCGTCTTGGGGCCTTCTCTTCCTCCTTCTTTTCCTTTGCTGTAAGAAAAAAATGGAGTAGCTCTTTTTGTTCTCATTTCATTTCATATCCCCCTGCCTCCCTTTAAAGGAGGGACTAGGAAAAGAAGAAATATGAGGTAAGCAAGAGGTGAGCCTTTTTAAATAGACCCCAAAGCTGGTTGGAGATGTCTGAGGGACGATTCATAAACGGTTGTTTGAAAAATACATTTGGACCTAGGACAAGATGGCAGAGCACTGGCTTCCCGGTGGGGCAGCCCCCTGGAGTCTGCCGAAGCCAGTGAGTGGACGGTTCGGCACAAACTCCCCAGCTCACAAGTGTTGGCTCAAGTCTCTGTGGCAAAGAATGTAAACCACCGCCCTCTGTTTTTGCCCAAAGCCTGAGGGTAATTCACTTAATCCCAGGTTGACCTCCCTGTAGAATCAGCTTGCAGTACACAATAAATAAGGCAGGGGGTGGGTGGCCGAGTTAATTACTGGGCTTTGGTCTATTCAATGTACAAAGCATATATGGACAGTGCTAGAGTTTTGACGTGAGTGGAGAGACCTGAATTCTTTCTCAATTGGAATGTGCTGCGACACCCCAGCGGTTTGAAAGAATGCCTAGGATTTCTCTTCTGTGATGACCATTGTTACATTGTTACTTCTCAGAAGCAAATGAATCCTCCGGCGCTACTACGATTAGACCAGAGCAGACCAGAGCAACCCTTGGCTGGCTCTCAGGGAGCAAAGCTAGCCAGTATTTCCTAGCGTAGACTAGGGAGTGAGAGCTTGCCTTCCTCACATAGGGGTTTCAGGCAGAGCTGTTGTAAATATGTGATAAAGCAAAGGAGAGCTCATGAGTTTGGTGCAGAGTGGGACCTTATCAGCAGTGGGAGGAAGAATTCTGTATGTTCTCCTAGGCAGTAGACAAACCTTAATGATTTCTGCTTTGTGGCCATTTCCCAACTAAGATAGCTTCCTATCCTGGAAGTGTATCAGTCATTTAGGGACCATGTTTAGTACAGTCATGATGACCTGAAACTCACTCTATAGATCAGTCTGACCTTGACCTAACAGAGAGATCTGCCTGCCTCTGCCTCCTGAGTCCTGGGATTAAAGACTGGCACACCATCATGCCTGTCTGGAAATGTCTTTTAGTTCATTGCAAATATCAAGTGCTGGATAAATACACTTATGGTATGAGAAGCAACAGATTAGTATAGCTATCTTCTGAAGGCCTTGCAACCCCTTAGTAGCTAAACTCAGTCGGAGTAGGGTTTTGATGGGGTTCACTGCTATAGCCACACAATTAGAACTATGCTGACCACAGAGGTGGCTAATACGGGATATTGTAAAAGGGAATAGTAAATCAATGCAGGGTTACAACCCAAGAACTCAGACTGAGGAGGGAGCACACAGCTGTAGGGAGCACGGAGCTTAGGGAGGACAAGGCCCTAGAGCAGGGTGGTGCAGTTGAGGGTCTTATGATTTGATGGCCTCTGGTTTTGAACACTTGGCTTTGCTAGGTGATTGTTACATGGCCTTGGGCAAGTTCCTTTACTCTCTTTAGTTCTACACTCTTCATCTTTGAAATGAAGTAGTAATACTTTCATCAAAGAGAAGAAGTGATTATGATTAATCCAGTGATGTCTGGAACTCTGACAATATCTGTTTGTCTGCCTCTCACATCCCCAGCCCTGATCCCATTGTTTGGGTTTCTTTAGTTAAGATATAAGGGTCAGG
Source organism: Montemys delectorum (assembly GCA_019843815.1). Taxonomy (NCBI): domain Eukaryota; kingdom Metazoa; phylum Chordata; class Mammalia; order Rodentia; family Muridae; genus Montemys; species Montemys delectorum. The sequence continues at coordinate 40,601 of JADRCD010205563.1, read as the reverse complement.
AGGGGAAAAGTGTGGGGACATGGGAGGATACTATGGGGCAATCATGAGCAAGGTATGGTGATACAGATGTATATTCTGTCATAATAGAACCTGTTATTCCATTGCTCTCGATAGGTTCTAAGCCACTCTTGATGTTGTAGGATGGTTACTGTTTTGTTCCTACTTTTTGTCTGAAAAAGGAAAATATACTTAAAACAGATGTCTAATCCTGAAAAATTGACTACAGACAATATGCAGCTTTAATTGCTGCTTCGCCAATAGGATAATAAATTTGTTTTTTTTGCTTTTATTTTATTTATTTACATTTTATATGTTGTCCCCCTTCCTGGTTTCCCCTCTGAAACCCCTCCATCCTATCCCCTTCTCTTTTGCCTCTATGAAGGTGTTCCCCCACCCACCCACCCACCACCTACCCACTCCCACCTCACCACCTCACCACCCTAGCATTGCCTTGTGCTGGGGCATCAAGCCTCCACAGGACCAAGGGCCTCCCTTCCCACTGATGCCAGATAAGGCCATCCTCTGCTACATATGTAGGTGGAGCCATGGGTCCCTCCATGTGTACTCTTTGGTTGGTGGTTTAGTCTCTGGGAACTCTGGGTGGTCAGGTTAGTTGACAGATAATAAAATTTAGTAGGATAGAATTGGGTTAAATGAAAAGTTGGGGGAGGACTTTCTTAACTTAGTTTGCTTCCCTAAGACGTTTGCATTTGGTAAAACCTGTAAAATTTGGAGGTGTGCAAAATGGATGTACTGGGAAATGCTGCTTAAGAACATCTTCCCTGGGGGCTGGAGAAGTGGATTAGTGGTTAAGAGCACTGCTTACTCTTCTAATAGGTCCTGAGTTCAATTCCCAGCAACCACATGGTGGCTCACAACCATCTGTAATGGGGTCTGATGCCCTCTTCTGGTGCATCTGAAGACAGCGACAGTGTACTCATACATATAAAATAATTTTTTTTAAAAGAACATTTCTGCTGCATTTCTGCTTCAAATGGTTTAGTATATCGCTCAAAGACACAAAGCATGTTGGTGGAAATGTCCACTTTCATGTTCTCGGCGGTTATCAGAAGCTCTGTGGGTCACTGCAGGGCACTCAATGCCAGGCAAGCGTCTCTGACAGATTGTCATGGGCCAGACAGGAGTCTTCTCACAGGAAGAAATGCTGAGTCTTTTCTACATTCCCTTGATTCTTCTTGTAATGTCTAGCGAGGAATAAGCTAGCCTGTGTTTTATTTCTTACCTAGGATAAGGACAACTAAAGTGTGGATCTGTGACTCTGGTTAATTTGTGTCTTGACTCCAGGGTTTAGAGCCAGGCCCTATGCTGGCCTTTCCCAATGCCATGTCTTGTTCACCTTTCTCCTTACTTAAGCCTACTATGGGGAGCAGCTGAGTGTGTTAGCGAGGCTGGCACTGCTGGAAGGGAAATTAGGAAGCTGTCCAGGCAACCTGATTTATGAGGCATTGAAAGGCACATCTGACCAAAAATATCTGCCTCACTGGCCTGCCACCAGCACCAGAGATCCCCGATTACAAGTGCCCATTAAGAGCTTTTCTGTGGACTTACATGGTTTGCTTGGGTCCAGAAGGCATTATCTGAGGGAGATTTTGGAAAGTAGGGGAATGGGGAAAGTGTTTCACTAGGACGATTTTTCTTTATCTTAGTCTGTTAATCTCTTGCTCAAGAATGGCACCCTGACAGGCCAATGACACATTAGCTCAAGACCAGAAGGCACCTTAATGGAACTTTGGCACAACAATAGGAGCCAGAAGGCAACTGGAGACAAGATGGTAAAAGTGAATAGCAGCAAGCCATGGGAGACGAGATGGCTGAAGCGATCTGAGGAGTTAAAATGCTGAAGACAGACAGGCAGGTACTTCACAGTCACAGTCAAGAAGCTTAGAAGGTAGGGCCATACTAAGTGTACTTGGAGAGACATCCTTTGAATTTAACTTTTCACCGTTCTTAGTCACCTAGTTCACTATACTGTATAGCAGGGCTGATGGTTCTGTTGTTCATAAAGAGACATACTGTGACAAAGGCCAAGTAGATTTATGGCCAGATGAAGATATATTTGCAGAGTCAAGCTAATGAATCATTTTATGACTTTGTGGATGCTATTCCAGAGACGTGCCTAATGGCTATGTTTCCCAGTCCTGCCGAGATGCCACCTCTATCTGAGTCACTAATGGTGCCTATTAAAATGTTCAACACCAGCTGGGCTGGGTGGTACATGCCTTCAGACCCAGCACTTGAGAGATGGGAGCAGGAGGCTGAGGAGTTCAAGGGCACCCTCAGTCAGGTGTAGTAAACTTGAAGTCAGTCTAGGCTATGGGATGTCATATATCAAAAGGCAAAACTACAACAACAACAAAATAAATAAATAAATAAATAAATAAACGAATGTATGTTAATCCCTGCTCCCCAACCAGATCTTTGTAAAGGCCCCAGAGGGGTGTGTCTGGGACACTGTATTAAGAAGCCATGCCTGCTAAATTTTACACAAACTACTATCAGAGCATAGAGGCAAAGTATGTAAGTTCCCAAGGCACATACATCAGGCATTAAAGCCTAGCCTTGCTACTTATTAATTCTGTGCTTTGGATAAGTTAGTTATTGGACCTCTCTGGCCCTTAGGTTCAGCCTAATAATATTAGTGACCTTACAAAGTTATTACTGTATGCAGCCAGAGGAACCAAGCTATGTAAATTTTAGTGTAGCATCTGGCATATGATAATGACAAAGGAGACAGCTGTTGTTACGATCGCCACGTAAAAAGGCTTTTAGGCAACGGTTACTTGTGGGAGCGTGAAAGGCAGCCTGTTTTCTGGTGGAGCTAGGTTTAAACCCCGGAGACCCAGCAGATTAATCTGCAAGGGACAGAAGGTCCGTTGCCATGCTTCCAGACACTAGGCTCCTGCTACAAGGCCCCAGCTCCATAATTCGGTGGCCATCAGTCACGTAGGTTGTCCTGACTCCACCCCCACAGTTACCTGGCAACAGCCAGGTATGCTCCTCCCCACAGTTACCTGGTAGTAGCCAGGTAGACCCAGGCCACTATAAAAGGAGTTGTTTGCCCCCCTCCTCGCTCTCTTGCTCTTATTCTCCTACTCTCTTGCTCCTGCCTCTCTTACTCTTGCCCTCTTGCTTCCCCCTCTCTTCCCATCCCTTTTCCCCCTCTTTCCATGTGGCCATGGCTGACCTCTACTTCTCTACTCTCCTCCCTCTCTCTACTTTTCTACAATAAACGCCTTAAAACCATGGACTGCCTCTTCTCATAAGGACCCGCTGGGCTGGAGCAATGGAGCAGGTCTTCCCCTAAAGAGGGGCAGGTCTAACCTCCCGCAGGTCTAACCTCCTGCAAAGACTCTCAGCATTCCCAGATTGTCTCCACCAACCTGAGCAAGCCAAAGACTCTCGTCCTTGCCAGAACCAGCCGAAGCTCCCTCCTCCTGCCCCTTTCCCTTTGACCTTGGGCTAGAGCCTGCCTGCGGGCCCACACTCTAGTCTCAGCTCTTCTGTGGCATTGAGCAGCATCTGTGGTGCCCAGGAGTGAGAACTTGCCCGTTTTGGCCTCTGTGTGGGTCAGGAGCCCCAGCCAACTCCTGGCAGTTCCGCAGGGACCTCAGACTGTACCTTTCCCACCCCCAGAGGTGGGTCCTGTGGCTTCTCACAGCCCAACACCCATGCCCATGAGTGGTCCTAGCCTTGTGGCAGGCTGGACATGGACCCCGCTTTTGATCCTCAGTTGATGACTATAATGATATAACATAAATGACATACAGGACTATAATTTTGTTGACTGGGTACTCTGTGAATGCTAAGTTGAAAATCCCATCTCAGTACATAGTAAAATCAAGTTGGCTTTTTAATTTCCCTTTTTACAGATTTACTTATTTTTATTTTGAGTATGAGCGGGTTTTCCTACATGTAGGAATGTGTACCACACACATGCCTGGTGCCCGAGGAGGCCAGAGGATGGTGTCAGATGCCCTGAAACTGGAGTTACAGATGGTTGGGAGGCAGCATGGGGATTCTGGGAACCAAACTTGGGTCCTCCAAAAGTAAGTGCTCTTAACCACTGAGCCTTCTCTGCAGCCTAAGCTTGCTAATTTTCTCATTACCATTTTCTAATGCCTCTGTGGCATTTTATCTCGAGTAGTGGTACCAACTCCTCAAATACAACTGACAAGAAAAGTATTAGATAGAAATACTTGATAAGTATCCTCATGCATATATGGATGTGTAGCTATGAAGGAAGAGTTGGCTGAATGTACTCTGAATATTTTGCCCATTCTTACTACTAGGACCAGCCGCCTAGTTCCGTTTGCAGGTGTGGCTTCCCTTGGTCCTTCCTGCTTTGTCTCCTGCCTCTTCCTACCCATCCATGGGTGACAAAATGCCTGCATTCTACAGTCCTCCCTGATCTGTCTCACTCTGGTATACAGCCTTCGCCTTCTCATTCATCTTCCAAGCCGACTTTGCCCACGCAGTCCACGTCACAGCTGAATTGATTCGACATGACAGGCTGTTGAGTCTCATAGCAGCGTGGTCAGGGTCATTACTGATGAATGCAAGAGAGCAGCTTTTCTGCCCAGATGGACCTTACAAAGCAAGGCTAAAGGGGAAGGGTGGAGGTCAAAGGGAGGCTCCTGCTACATCGACCATGCCTGGCAGTGTCTATGACTGCCAGTACAGGCTGGCAGTAACTATGACAAAGACAGTAGAAAGTCATGTAGCCACAGCATACAATAGAGGAATAAACTGGAGCCCGGAGTCTGGAGAAGGAAAACAAGAAAAATGTAGACCTTCAATGCTCTTCTCTAAACCATGACTCAAGAGAAAGAACTGCTAAGAAAATGTCATCGTTAGCATCCGTTGCTATGAATACCTTCCCGCAGATACCTTATGACTCCAGAATCCCATTAAAGCTTGAGACGTGAGCGTTGTGAATTAGAACTCATAAGTTCAAACCCAGGCTGCACGCAGTTCAGTCTCTCTGTGCCTCCATTTCCTCACCTGGGAAATGGACATAGCAATAGTGCATGTATCAGGAGTGTTTAGGAGAAAGAAATGAAAGTGATACCTAGATAGCACTTAGAAAAAAAAATACCTCATTTGTAGAATTAAATTACAATTTAATTATTTTAGTATTGAGTATGTGAACGGTTAGATGCATGTACGATGGCACATGTCTGAAGGTTGGAGAGCAACGTGGAATCCGTTCTTGCTTTCTGCCTTTATGTGGTTCTGGGGATCAAAACTTAATTGTCAGGCTTTTGCCGAGGGCAAGTGCCTTTGTCTGCTGAGACTTCCTGTCTTACTTGTAAATTCTTAAGCGTTATTTTTAGTTTTTGTTGCCCCGCCTCCTGTTTTTGAGATAGAATCTCTCTATGTAGCCTTGGCTGGCCTTGAACTCACAGAGATCCTCCTGCTTCTTCCTCCCATGTGCTGGGATTAAAAAGGTGCACCCCCACACTGAGCTGGAGTCATCAGGTTTGATTCTCTACTCCTGGTATCGCCCAGGAGTTCTGAGCAGGTTGCTGTGCTGAGGCTGTGAAAATTTTGCTAGAAGTTGCTTTTTTTTTTTTTTTTTCCTGGCAAGCAATATTCCTTATCTGGCTGCTATTTCCTCCTGTTCTAACAACAACAACAACAACAACAACAACAACAACAACCCTGTGATTTATCAAATCCAGGGCCACTCAGGTGTTGTAAGCAACTGTCCTGCGGTGGCTCTGTATCCCAGTGCTCTGACTGCAGTGAGCAATCTCACATTTCACAATTAAGTGTTTGATCCAGCACATATTTCTGTTTTTCTCTCTCTGCATTTTTAGTTATTCAGCAGTAGAAACCTGAGCATTTATCACTTAAAAGATTATAGGTGTCAGACATAGTCATTCACATTTGAATGGTATAGAAACGTTTATGCATCTTGGCTGCAGTGAAGGGTATGGAGCATCAAGCTTGAGAAAGTCCATCTAGACACATCCTTCTCCCAGAGAACGATGAAAAACAAGCTATCAGTCATGCGAGGCACACTCCTTTCCCTCCGTTCCATTCTTATCATACCGATCTCCCTTGCAAAATTGAAGCTGCTCATAAATATTTTCCTTCCAAACTGTGGGAAATAAGTTGTAACGCTGGCTCTCTGATAAGGTTACGTTAGAAGACGGCTTATCATCTAAACAATGACTACAAAATCTGTGTGGTCTTGGGACCTCTGACAAGAGGCCAACGGGTGCTCACCCTTATTCTCAGGTGTCCCAGCGGAGTGGCCGAGGGGTGGCCACCAGGAGATGTTTTCAAGGGCTCTTTTTCCCACCCTTCAGAGTGCCATCTCCCACTGTTTTAGAAAAGAACTTGTTTTGCAAGAACGTAAAGTGTCCCAAAGAACTGTTTACCCGTACTAGGACTTGCTGTTTGCTTAAGACAGCCAGATGGACGGCGCCTCTTGACTCACGGCCACATCCCCACAGATCTGACCTCATTTCATGGACACTATTAAAAGATTATCCTATTATTGAGACTTTCCATTGCATCAAATATTAAACATTAGCAACATTCCTCTGCAGGGAAAATGATGTCAGAAGAGGGCACAGACTGTGTTGACCTCAGGCACATCACGAGGATAGATGTGTGGAGATTGCAGGCTGACTAAGCCCAGTGGTATAGTCAAGAAAGCTCTAGGGACATAAACTCTCCCAGCAGCCCTGAAGGATGTGTTCAGCTTCATGGGCTACCATAGATGGAAGTTTTATTGGACTCTGCTGACTCAGTATCCGGGTGATTATTTTGTAAAATGCTCAGAAGAGAACAAATGTACAGAACAGGGGCAGTGGTGGGGGAATTGGATGGAGTGGGGAGCAAGACAAGAGTTCTTTTCCCCTTGCTTCTCTAAGACTGTGTCCTTGTCTGGCTTCACCAAAGTGACTGACTCCTACTTGGGACCAAAGGATGCTTGGAGGATGTTGGATGTGGCAGAGGAGAGACCACAAGTGATTTCAGAATCAAGATACTAAGAAATCCTTATATTAAAGATTTCTTCTTAAAAGTAATTTATTTGTCTTTATTTTATATGCATCAGTGTTTTGCCTGCATGCATGTCTGTGTGAGGTGTCAGAGATTGGAGTTACAGACAGGTAGGAGCTGCTATGTGGGTGCTGGGAATTGAACCCAGGTCCTCTGAGAGAGCAGTCAGTGCTCTTAAACACTGAGGAATCTCTCCAGCCCCTAAAGATTTCTTTTTAATGTTGCAAGAAATGTGTCCTTAAAGAGCAACTATAAGGAGGGAAATTCTAGTCACAGAGGATCAGCTTGCTGTCATGGCAAATACCTGAGACAAATATTTTTTTCATTAGATATTTTCTTTATTTACATTTCAAATGTTATCCCCTTTCCTGGTTCCTCTCCAACCCCCCCCCCCCATTCCCTCTCCCATTCCCCTGCTCACCAACCCACCCTCTCCTACTTCCTCGCCCTGGCATTCCCCTACACTGGGGCATAGAACCTTGACAGGACCAAGGGCCTCTCCTCCCACTGATGACCGACTAGGCCTTCCTCTGCTACATATGCTGCTGGAGCCATGAGTTCCACCATGTGTACTCTTTGATTGATGGTTTAGTCCCTGGGAGCTCTGAGGGTACTAGTTAGTTCATATTGTTGTTCCTTCTATGGAGCTGCAAACCCCTTCAGATCTTTGGGCCCTTTCTCTAGCTCCTTCATTGGGGACCCCATGCTCAATTCAATGGATGGTTGTGAGCCTCTACTTCTATATTAGTCAGGCACTGGCAGAGCCTCTCAGGAGACAACTATATCAGGCTCCTGTTAGCTAGCGCTTGCTGGCATCCACAATAGTGTCTGGGTTTGGTGATTGTATATGGGAAGGATCTCCAGGTGGGGCAGTCTCTGGATTGTCCTTCCTTCAGTCTCTGCCCCACACTTTGTCTCTGCAACTCCTTCCATGGGTATTTTGTTCCCCTTTTGAGAAAAATATCTTAAACGAGGAAGGGTTTATAGTAACAGAAGTTCCAATCCATGGTCACTTGGATCTGTGCTGAGGTACAACATCATGGCAGGGAGTGTGGAAGAACAAAACGCCTCATGCCATGGTGGCCAGAAAGAAGAGAAGTCTAGGAAAGAATGAGCTGTATCCCTAGCCCCACCCCCAAAGGATACCTCCCTTTCTGCCATCAGGCACCATCTCCTAAAGTTCCACCAGGGTTGATGACCAAGCCTTTAGCATGTGGGCCTTAGGCCTGGGGACTCTTAGGGTCCAAACTGTCAACAGAAGTGAAAAACATAGTAAAGCCCAAACAATTAGGCAAATTAGATGAGATTAAATTTTTAGTCATGATTTTACTCCATTGTATTAAAACAAAACAAAACAAAACCACCAGCTGAATTTTAATTGTTGGGAAGAGTGAAGGCAAACACAGTCCATGATCAGGGAGAGCAAATCAAGTAGTGGGATGTGTATAAAGGAGAACTGTGTCCCCTAGAGGGCCACCCATTGCTATGATCTGTCTTTCAGAAGTATGAAGTTTTTTTCTATACTAAATGTTTCCCATTTTGTGCTCTATTTTTTTTTTTTAAAAAAAAGATAGCCACCATATCTGCTGTTCTTTGTAAAAGGCAATATTTTAAGTGAAATGGAAAAATCTTATATCTGATGCTTTCAAATTATTTTTATGGGTATGATATAGTACCAAATATGTTGTATAAGTTGCCTGAAAATTGTAAAACTAGATACTTGTTCATCTTTTGAGGTAGATAGGAAGACATAAGAAGCCAAGAGACACTCTACTCTACAGGTGAAAACAGATTTTGCAGGAATATGTATAATGTAGTCCTGATCACATAAAAGGAGAGAGAGAGAGAGAGAGAGAGAGAGGTGACGTATATATATTCATGGAAAATTATCTATTTTATAAATACTAAATATTATTGTTAATGGAGGATGGTTGGAATAGAAAGGTTCATGTAGGGAGAATCAGAAGGTGACTTTTGGGAGTCAGCCTTCAGTCTTCTCGCTCTACCATGTCGAACCTGGGGATTGAACTCAGGTTGTCAGGTTTGCTGACAGACATGACTACGCACTGATTCACCTCACTAGCCCTCTTTTGTGTTTTCAGCAGGAAACTGTTATAATTATTATGTCAGGTGAGAGGGCTCTGTGGGTAAAGGTGCTTGCTGCCAAGCCTGGCTACCTGAGTAAGAGCCTTGGAACCCAAATAGCGGGAGGGAGGGAAGGCTCCTGCCTGTTGCCCTTTGACCTTGACATGAGTGCTCTGACATGGCCACTTCCCACTAACTAATATAAAAAATAAGTGAGTTTAAAAGTAAGTGTGACTGGCTGGAGAGATGACTCAGCTGTTAAGGGCTAGGCTCACAATGGAAAACATAAAAAATAAGTATGTTGTAAAAACAGTGATGTAATAGCCAAAGAGTGTAGAAAGAAATTCCATTTGAATTTGCTTCTACTCTGTTCCTAAATCCTAGAGTAACTATGTAGAAATAGAAATGCGATCTTTCTCCATAATTTATTGTCTTTTAAATGTAGATGTGGAAGTTAGAGGACAACTTTTTGGGAGCTGGATCTCTCCTTCCACCCTGTTGAGGCAGTCTCTCTTTTCCTTTTCCCTACTCCCTCCTTCCCTCCCTTTCTCCATCCTTCCCTCCCTCCCTTCCTTTATTAAGACAGGGTTTCTCTATGTAGTCCTGGCTGTCTGAGAACTTGCTTTGTAGACCAGGCAAACATCGAACACAAAGATCCACCTGTCTCAGCCTCTCGAGTGCTGAGATTAACTTTAGATTTTGGATTTTTTTAATGTATTTACTCGGTGTGTGTGTGTGTGTGTGTGTGTGTGTGTGTGTGTGTGTGTGTGTGTGCTGGCATGGGTGTGTTCAGATGCACACGTGGAAGTCAGAAGACAACTTGCTCAAGTCAGTTCGTTTCTTTTATGGTGTGGGTTCTAGGGCTTGACTCAGGTCATCAGGCATGCAGGGCGAATGCTTCCACCCACTGAGCCCTTTCCTGGTCCCTCGAAATGAATTCCCTTCAGAGCTAGATTTAAGTTCCCTTATTAAGAGAAGCTGATCTGTAGCATTGTTGAAGAATTGGTCAAGAGACAAAGTTCAGGAGGCCATTGGCCTTTATTACATACATGAAATATAAAAACAAAAGTCACAAAGCAATATATATATATACATATATATATGTATATATATATATAGTGAGTCCACAGGACCTCAGGGAAAAATATACTCTGGATATGAATCTAAGGTTTGGGCACTGTGGTTCCTGGTTTGTAAGTTCAAGTACAGTAGAAACTGTGTGCAGCCGGGCTATGCCTGGATAAGGAAGACAAACGACCATGAAAAAGAGCAAGCTGGTCAACTATCACATATGCTGGGTTAGGAAACAGGTACATGTACTGTTAATACAAGAAGAAAAAAACTGGTCCAATATTCATGTTTAAATACTAAACAAAAAATAGAACAAATTCTGTGTTTACAATAATTTTCGAAGTGTGTACAAGTGCCTCACAAATAAATGAGCTTTTTGACATTTAAAGTCTACTTCCCCTCTATGCAAACATATTTCTACATTTATTTTTTCTTTTAAAGTCTCTCTCTCTCTCTCTCTCTCTCTCTCTCTCTCTCTCTCTCTCTCGTTTCATTATGGCCACTATTTCACAATCTAACCTCTCACCCTAAACCAGGACTTCACACAAACATTTTCTTTAGGCTTCGGGTTTATACAGTGTTTCTCCCAGTATCTGGAGCTAACAGCATAGCTTCCTTTATCCACGGTTCCTCTCCATCCACAGTGGTAGAGCTTCTGGTTCAGTAGGGTCTTCAGGCAGCCCCTCTCTTCTCTGCCTGTCAGTAGCAGTCTCCAGACTTTCACAAGTGGTAGGTAAAGTGCTTTACACAAGGAAATACTATATATACACGTGGAGAAGTCCCACTCACATCCCACACACAGCACACAAGACAAGGCTCTCTTTAAGAAATGCCTTTCCTGCAAGTAGAGTTGGAGGCTGGGGGTGGGGCTGGGGGTGTGTTTTTCTAAAATCTCATTAATTTCTTAAATAGCATCATACACGCATCTGAAGCCGGGAGGAGACCTTAATGGATGATGGCAATCTCGATATTAAAAAATTCTCAATAACTATGGCTTTCAGAACCAGTTTCACTTAAAGCAGGTATCAGCTTGGGGTTTTCATTTCTCTATGAAACAAGACTGTTTTCAAACACAGATCCAGAATGGTTAGGTTAGACAAGGCCTATGTGACTGGAACCTTTTTTCCCCACTACATTTTGGCACTTAGAAAATATTCCAGTTTTATTTTGAGGTCTCTTTTTCATTAGACTTGTGTATCTGCTACCCAGAGAAGAAGAGCCCTTGTGTGCTTAAGACCTTCAGTGCTACATGCAGTCTCTTTTTAAGATGTGCATGACTCTTCTCCCAAGAGCTGGTTTCCAGTGCTGGACAAAGCTTTTCATATTCACAATTAATTTGCCTGTTCTTACGTCCTCATGGCCAGCTACCAGGTACTCCAAGCCTGAAAGCACAAAGGGGATAAACAAATTATTAATTTGTTTGCTTTGTTAGGTGTTCGTTTTTGTCTTTTTGAGACACGGTTTCTCCATGTAACTCTGGCTGTCCTGGAACTTGCTCTGTAGACCAGGCTGGCCTGGAATGCACAGAGATCCACCAGTCTCTGCCTCCAGAGTACCAGGTTTAAGGCGTGCAGCATCACCACCTGGCACACTTTAAACTCTATTAGAAGAGATGATGTGGCTTTAGCAGTTCCATACATTACTGGTTCATAGTTTTATATAGGCATGGATAAGATAATCATAGATACTAAGAGATGACTTTTAGTATATATTATACACCACATGCTGTACATGTATTATCTCATGTGACCTTGACCATGACTTATAAAGTATCTTTTTTTTTTTTTTTTTTTTTTTTTTTTAGACAGGATTTCTCTGTGTAGCCCTGGCTGTCCTGGAACTCACTCTATAGTCTCCAGGCTGGCCTCGAACTCAGAAATCCACCTGCCCCTGCCTCCCAAGGGCTGGGATTACAGAGTATCTTGTCTCTTCTTTTATATGAGTGAGAAACTGAGGATCAGAAGTCAGGAAGCTTGTTTAGTTTCGCCTACTAAATAGCAGCACCTTGACTCAAACTCAGAGCTGTGTGATTCTCTGCTTCTGTATTGTTCCACTCCAAGTGGGAGAGAAGAGAGGGATCAATGGGCACTTGACCCATTAATATTCCCGGGAGATCACTGTGTGTGTTTGCTAGCAGCCATTAAGAAGGAAGGGCTTTATAAGCCGGGCGGTGGTGATGCATACCTATAATCCCAGCACTTGGGAGGCAGAGGCAGGTGAACTCTGAGTTCGAGGCCAGTCTGGTCTGTAGACCAAGTTCCACAACCTTGCCTTTAGCAAGAGTTTTGGGACAGCCAATGCTGCAAAGAGAAACCCTGTCTCGGAAACAAAACAAAACAAAACCCCTAAAAACAAAAAACAAACAAACAAAAAAACCAAGCAAGCAAACCAAACCAAACCAACCAACCAACTAAACAGAAAAAAAGACTTTGCAAAAGTGAAGCAACTATTTGAACAACATGAAAAGAAAGCTATGTATGACAGAAAAGGACACATACTCTTTCTATAAACTTTGAGGAATGAATATAAACAACTTGTTTATGAACAAAATAAAAAAATGATAAAAAAAAAACTGTGAGACTTGATCACACTCATTGCTGCCCTTATAATCAAAAATGTTCAGGCATAAGAAAAAAAAATTTCTAACAACTGCACAGAGGCAGTCCTGTCTCTTTCTGTATTAATTAAGGAAATGATAGTATCCCACATGATGTCAATTTTGACCTCCAGAAACAATTTTATAAAAGATAGGATTAGAAAGGTAATTATGCCTATAACTTTCTAAGACAAAAAGCTACATACTTTAAAATTTTTAATGAGAACCCTGGATATTAAAGTTCAAATAAATATCAGTTTAAATCTATGAGCCATGTGTAGAGATGTATGTTTGTAAGCCCGTTATTATGGCTACTTGGGACACTAAGGCAAGAGAATCCCAAGTCGGTGGTCACCTGGGCAACTTAGGAAGACCTTGTCTTGAAGTAAAAAGGATTGTAGATATAGCTCAGAGCTAGGATGCTTGCTTGGCTATGCACAATGACCTAGGTTCAACCCCTAGTAAAGCCTAACATAAATGTGTGTGTGTATGCATATATATATACGTATATATATATAATTATAATTATATATACATGTACATATATATATTGCTTCGTCTAATACTTAAATAATACAGTTCTCTCTCTCTCTCTCTCTTTTTGATTCTTCAGCTGACAGCAAGAGGATTTATTGTACACGAGTTACACTTGGTCACAAGAGAACAGAACTAGTTCAGAATGCCAGAGGTCCAGGGCAGAAGGCCAGTTTTGGTTGTAAGAGAGGCAGTCATTTTCCCAGGCGATCTCGGCGAGGTGACGTTCCAGGTCTACGGAGACTTATTGCCGACAGCAGCACACAGCCCAACAACTTGTTCTGGTGTCTCGGCCCTCAGTATCCCTTACTTCTGCTCCTGCGGGCTTCATGGGTGCACAAACTGGCTTACTTGGACCTCTGCCTCATTTTTCTTCTCTTGCGGTTTAGCCTGTGTATTCTCTTCTTCTGCCACTTCGCTCTCATGGCAAGACGGCGCTAAAACCCTACCGTTCTCTTTTTACAAATACAAGAAGCAATAAGAACTTCTGGGCTGGTGAGATGACTCAGTGGTTAAGAGCCATGGCTATTCTTAGATAGGACCCTAGTTTGATTCCCAGCACCCACAGGACAGTTCACAACCATTTGTAACTCCAAGCCCAGGAGACCCAACCCCTTCTTCTGGACTCCGTGTACTGCATGAACATGGTGCACAGATATGCATGCAGGCAAAATATGCATATATATATAAAATACGAATTAAAAAAAAGACTTGAAGATCAAGACCAGTATTTTAAATTACTTTAAAGCCATAAATAGAACAAATAGTACAGGAATTTACCACTTACTGTATCAATATAAAACTAATGATATTGAATAAATGCCTAAAGTATGGATTATCATCAAACCATAACATACAGTGCCTTCATTTACATCTCTTAGTAGCATGTGCATGTGTATAAAGATTTATTTACATATTTTATGTATATGACTGCTCTGTCTTTATGCTATCCACATCAGATCCTATTACACATGGTTATGAGGCACCTTGTGGGTGCTGAGAATTGAACCCAGGACCTCTGGAAGAAGAGCCAGTGCCCTTAACCAATGAGCCGCCTCTCCAGTCCCAGTAGCACTTATATTTAACTTGTCTATCTTTACAATTTTTTGTCTGCTTTGTTATATGCTTGAAGGCACAAAGTTTTTATTTATGAAAAAAGGAAGTGTACTTTGATGCTAGTGTTAGTACTCAAAGATACAAGATTGATATAAAACATCCATGAGTCCCAGAGCACAAGGCTGCATGGATGGTGGGTAGAGCGGGCTCCGGCTCTCCCAATCTCTCTCTCTCTCTCTGTCTCTGTCTCCCCTTTCTTTCCTTCCTCCTTGCCCCCACCCCCACCCCTTTTTTACATTCTCTGTGTAGCCCTGGCTGTCCTGCAACTCAGTCTATAGACCAGGCTGGCCCTGAATTTAGAGATCTACCTGCCTCTGCCTCTGTACTGGAATTAAAGGCATGTGCTTACAAAGCTCCTTTTCAAAGCTGGGGAGACAAGGTTTCAGAGTTTTCTTGTCAGTCTTCTTCTTTGGTTTTAGTCATTAAACTTATAAAAATGGAAAAACCAAAGCAAACCGAAACAGTGTCTGGTTTTGCTTTGGCGGCTTCCAGATTTTTCCTCAAAGCAAGTAAACATGTTTTTAAGAATTCTTTGAATAATTGTGCTTATGTTTTCTATTGTGATGAACTCGGTTGGGTCTTTGACTCTGGCACAGACTTGAGTAGGAAATAAAGCTCACTTCCTGGAGGGTGGTGCAGATGGCTGAGGCTTTGTTTTTAATGTCACTCTGCAAAACTGGATTCCTCTCTCTCTCTTTCTCTCTCCCCCTCCCTTTGCCAAGATAATAGAAAATTGCTCATAAGAGCCCTCAAGCACAGATCACTGGAAAACAGAATTTAAATGAATGACTCTTTGTTTCCTGTATTCAAAAATCCAAGATTCTTATTTATTCTTTGGAACTATTTATTTGTTACAATTAAGAAGGTTTCCCTTCTATCTTACTGAAATTTAAATGAAATTAAGTGAAATAAACATCAGAGGGATGAAAGTACAAGAACATTAGTTAACTTGAGAAAACATGATTTTTTAAATCTTGCTGTTTAAATGTTCAGATTAAGGGGATGTTTTATTTGTAGTTTTTCTCTGCTATCTGTTTCTTTTCATTTGTTAATTAAGAGCTCGTATTAACATAGCTGTGGTTTCCTGGCTCATGAGGGGAATAAATTAGACCCAGAATATAAATGATGCACCTGTCTCAGAGGTGTCATACAACACAGATGACTACTGCATACAGAGGAAATCACAAAAGGGAGGAAGAGGGAAGAAGGCTTTTTAGAAGTATGTGTTTTTCCAGAACTGATTATCGATCGTTATGTTAGTATTATTTGAGTGCTAACACTGAAGGAGCATTGGAGCGTCTGTGATAAGAAAGCTAAATCCTGCTTTCAAATTTAGCAAGGGAGCAGAGAAGTAGCTGTGGACACAGTCCATGAGGATACGTGTAGGATACAGTTTTTGGAATCATCAGCAGAGTTCTTACATATCCCGATGGAAGGTTGTCATGGGAGATTCCTATCTTAGCTGGCCCTACTTTCTGAGAGTACCATTACCAGAGGGCTATCTTCGTAGAGTCGTGGAAGTCTGGACTCCTAAGGGGTCGTAAGAACTCACTATGACCACTATCACTACCATCTCTGCCTTATATTTTTAAGGTTCAAGTCAAATCTCGCTCCACTCCAGGTCTCACTAAGATTGCACTTAAATTATTTTCCCGGCTGTTTCTCATTTCAAACCGGAATGATCATTCCACGGAAAGCAACCCGATGAAAACTTGAGAGTTGTTTTCTCTCCAGGAGAAACAGATGCTTCTCATGCAACAGTAGAAGTGGTTTCAGTGTTATTTGCACAGATGGGCTCTTGCATGGGCGCTTCCTTTGGGAACAGGTTCTCATGTAATAGGACCTAGCTTTCAAATAACACACAGAGTGGTAGATAAGCTCATGAAAGGGCGGTCAATGCAGCAGGCACCTGGAACCGACCTGCGGCTTCTCTTTCAGGACACAAAGTATCATATCGCTGGATTTTAAAATACTTTCTTTTTATAGAGCACATGGAGGAGTGGTTTTTTTGTTGTTGTTGTTTTTTTTGGGGGGGGGTGGTATATTTTAATGTTAGTTCAAAGAATCTTTTTGGATTTTACCTAGTGTTTATAAGGTAAAAGGACAGATGCTGTGATGGAGGAGGTTTGAGGTTTGGTTCAGAGGATGTAACGTAAGACAGCCAATGTGCAGAGACAAGGGTCACAGGATGGAAAGTCTAACTAGGGCTCACCTGGATTGAGGATTGGGCAGGTGCAGCCTCTGTTAGTCCAGGACTCTGGATACAGTGTTCTCTTGCCTCGTAAGATCTTCAGTTTGGTAGACTGTAAGACTTTCTTAATCTTCACATTGACCTCAGCATGGGAGCCTTTATCATGAGCTGATAAAATCTTGATTTTTAACACTGTAATGACATAATTCCAAACATAAAAAAAAAAAAGGCATACAGATTTCATGTTTTCTGTTGAAACTGGAACTATTTGAATAGTCATTTCCAAATGTGAGGGAAGGGCAAATTGACAAAAATCAGGATACGGAAATTTGCTTTTAAGATCATGAAGCTCATTCATGTTTGTAGTGATTTAATCTCATTTACATTTTATTTTCTCTTTATTGGGAAATTTCAACCTTTGTCCCCCTCCAATATTACGACACTGGAAAGACATTAACCATTGCCTACTGCAAATACAATTTTAAGTATATTCAACTGAGCCAGGCATGGTAGCACACACCTTAATGCCAACACTTGGGAGGCAGAGGCAGGTAGAGCTCTATGAGTTCAAGGCCAGCCTGGTCTACAGTGAGAGTTTCAGGACTGCCAGGGCTATACAGAGAAACATTGTCTCAGAAAGAAAAAAAAAATCAAAACAAAAAGGCCTATTGATGTATCAATTCTACAGAGAGAGAATAAATAGGAAGTAGAACTATTGTCCCGGTTTTTATTTAGATTCTGATCATATTATACTTCTTTGGTTGACTGTGTATGATATTATGACAGAGAACAAAATGCTTCGGTAGAGTCTATTTTACATCACTATTCAGAGGTTTTATAACATTATTGATTATTTACTGTTCTTTGGAGTACAATTCAAGCTGACTAGCTGGAAAGGCTGTAGTATTCTTTTCACTTGATTTAGTTTAAAATTTATTTATTTTGATTTTATGTGTATTTATGTGTGTTTGTATGTATGTATGTGCACCACATGTGTGCCTTATGCCCAGGGAGGCCAGAAGAAAACATCAGATCCCCTCCTTGAGCTAGAGTAGCAGACAGTTTTAAGTTTCTATGTGCAAACTGAGAACTGAACCCTGGTCCTCTGGAAGACTAGCACATATTCTTAACTGCTGAACCATCTCTCCAGATGCTTCTTTTAATTTTTAATAATTAAAAAAATATTTCTAAATTGACACATAGAAATAGTACATACTCGTGAAATCCTATGTGATATTTTAATATATACATTGAAAAATGTAGAACAGCCTTTCCACTCTGCTGTTCTCCTGTATAGGAGGCAGCCATGGCGCCCAGCCGGAATGGTATGATCCTGAAGCCCCACTTCCACAAGGATTGGCAGCAGCGAGTGGACACGTGGTTCAACCAGCCGGCACGCAAGCTCCGCAGACGCAAGGCCCGGCAGGCGAAAGTGCACCGCATTGCCCCTCGTCCCGCGTCTGGTCCCATCAGGCCCATCGTGAGGTACCCTACAGTTAGATACCACACCAAGGTCCGGGCTGGCAGGGGCTTCAGCCTGGAGGAACTCAGGGTGGCTGGTATCCACAAGAAAATGGCATGCACCATCGGCATCTCTGTGGACCCAAGGAGGCGAAACAAATCCACTGAATCGCTGCAGGCCAACGTGCAGCGCCAGAAGGAGTACCGCTCCAAGCTTATACTGTTCCCCAGGAAGCCTT
This sequence comes from Montemys delectorum, assembly GCA_019843815.1. NCBI lineage: Eukaryota > Metazoa > Chordata > Mammalia > Rodentia > Muridae > Montemys > Montemys delectorum. The sequence continues at coordinate 22,273 of JADRCD010205563.1, read as the reverse complement.
CTGCTCCAAAGAAGGGAGACAGTTCTGCTGAAGAACTTAAATTGGCCACCCAGCTGACAGGACCTGTGATGCCCATCCGAAATGTGTACAAAAAGGAGAAGTCCAGAGTCATCACAGAGGAAGAGAAGAACTTCAAGGCCTTTGCCAGTCTCCGCATGGCCCATGCCAATGCCCGGTTATTTGGCATCCGAGCAAAAAGGGCCAAGGAAGCTGCAGAGCAAGACATTGAAAAGAAAAAGTAATACGCATTTGGAGAGCTGCAATAAATTTTCCATAAAGCAAAAAAAAGAAAAGAAAAAAAAAAGAAAAAGAAAAAAAGAAAAAGAAAAAGAAAAAGAAAAAAAAAGAAAAATGTAGAACAGAGTAAGTAGATCATCACTCCTCTGTAATAAAAATACCTACTTGATTTGGCCCCCAAATTGGGAATCTGTGTGTTCAAATGCTGCAAGACCCTGTTCTCAATTGGGTTTTGATTGATCAAAAAAGAGCCAACAACCAATGGCTGGGGGGGGGGGGGGGGCGCTCCTAGGTTCCCAGGAGAAGAAACACAGGGAGAAGAAAGAAAGGATATCCTGGAGAAGAAGGGAATAGAAAGGACCATACTGGGAAGGAACAGGAGGGAGTAATGGCTAACATGTAGGTACAAGAAGGAATGCGGCCCCCAGAGAGGCTGCCCAGAGCATCTTGGGTAGCAAAGATAAGGGGGCTGCCCAGAGGAGCCAGAGCAGTAAGATAAAATATAGATTTAAGAGGTGTTAAGTCAGGAATGCTGGAGGAGAGGAGAATGTGCTGGCTGTGTGTGGGGGGGTTTAGAGGTGCTCAGCCATTGAGCTAGTCAAGGCATAACAAAATTAGCTGGCATGTGTTCGTGAGCATGCGTGTGCGTGCGTGTCTGTCTTTCATTCGGTAATCCAGAGAGCTCTTGAGCAGGTGTATTGTGTGTGAGACCTGCCAGGAGCCAAAGCGGTTAGCTAATTCACTGCTATACAGAGTTAGACACTATGACTACAGAGTCATTTAGAATTTGAAGATAGTAATTATTTAGAGAAACTGTTTTCCTTCTCCCATATGCTATATATTTTTTTGCATTTGAATATTACAATATTTAGTGATATTGGGAAACAGACATAGGTGAACCACCAATCTTTGTTTTGTTTTGTTTTATTTTGTTTTGTTTTTTTGAGACAGGGTTTCTCTGTGTAGCCCTGGCTGTCCTGGAACTCCATCTGTAGAGCAGGTTGGCCTCAAACACACAGAAATCTACCAGCCTCTGCCTCCTGAGTGCTGTGATTAAAGGCCTACACCACCACCAATTTTAATTAATGCCTCATAAACAGCCATCTTACCTTGGCCCAAGTATCTGATGCATTATGGAACTGCATCAGCCAGGTGTCTAGGTTTCCTTAGAAACCTCTGTTCATAGTCTGAATAGAGAACACCCAAGCCTCGAGGATTCACACTCACCATATGAATACTTCATTCCACAGAAGGCCTTGGGGTTTCCTAACACCTGTTCCTTACATTCACATTTACCTACAGAAAGCAAATGGAAAATTGTGTTATTAGGGGTGCAAATCTAGGTAACGGTTTACTCCTTCATTGATTCATATAACACATGGAAGTATTACTCAGTCATGAAGATGATTTAATAGAAGTAAAGTCTCCTTCTAAGTGCAATTATCATCTAATAAAATATTGACCAGAGTAAAATATGGAAGATAAAATCAACATCGACTTCTAGCAACAAAGTGATGTTGTGATAAATACAGTCTACTGTTAACACTATGCTAATAAAAAATAACAGCTAAAAGTGTAAACCTACTTATAGAAAAGTAAGTATACTAAATATCCAGTTAATTAAAATGTCAAGGAAAATAAAATACAATACTTGGTAGTCCGTTGGAGGTAATTGGATACCATATGATGTGCTAGGAGTGGTGATATCCTTCAGAACATATAAGTATGAGCAATATATTACTCTAGCCTAAGGCTTGCAATTTGATAAGTAAAAGGGTGTGTATAAACAGTGACTAAGTGGCCTATGATAGAAGTACAACATGCTTAGGTGGGAGGTTTGGGAAGGCAAGAAAAGCCTTCACGGCTGAAGAAAGATCTAGGAATGGTCTTTTACAAAAATATAGGGTAGTTTCTTCCAACTGTTGAACTCATCTACTAGAACTGTGGCTTGTGAGAGAACTGCCAGGCCCTGGAGAAGACTTTCAAAACACCTTTGAACAAAAAAGTAAACGTCAAAAAAAAAAAAAAAAAAATTCACGTTTTCAGTTAATGACAGAGGGCTGTGATATCACTAATAGAAAGGGGAGCATTTGGGGGATATTCCGGGACTTTAGAGTTTTAAAGGCTTTAGTAGCTATTCGTCTGTCTAGTTTGCTGGGACATAGAATGGCAGCTTTCGGAAGGGAAAGGCAGCTGATCGGGGTACCAGAGATACTGGGAAACAGACCTAGGTGGTGGAGTTGTTGTTGGGTAGGCTCTCTTCCAGCTTTGCCTCTGGAGCTATGCACTTAATTGTGCGTAGACTTATGTATGGTGGTTTGGCCTCCATAGTGTCATGTGTTTGAATGCTTGACCATAGAGCATGGCACTATTTGAAGGTGTGGCCTTATTCCTTGTTGGAGGAAGTGTGTCACTGCATAGGCGGCTGTTGAGGCCTCTTATGCTTAGGCTCCGCCCAGTATGGAAGACAGTCTCCTATTGGCTGCCTTCAGATCAAGATGCAAAACTCTCAACTCCTCCAGCACCATGTCTGCCTGCACGCTGCTACGCTTTCCCCCATGATGATAATGGGCTGAACCTCTGAAACTATAAGCTAGCCCCAACTAAATGTTTCCCTTTCTAAGTGTTGCCTTGGTCACGGTTTCTCTTCACAGCAATAGAACCCTAACTAAGACAGGTGCAACACTTAAGTTCAAGAGACAGAGCGGATATGGGGTTGGTTTTTAGGGTGTGTGAGGAAGGGTAGGATTCCTATAGCAAATCATCTAAAGACAGCAGAGGAAACTGATTTGAAGCGGCCCATGGCCTTTGAAAGCTGCATTGTAGCAGGGTGTGTGCTATCTGCCATGCCGCCAAAAAACCTAATGGAGCTTTAAGTGAATGGTGTACACCATTCCTCACTACAAAGCTCTCTTGTTAGACCTTTTGGGGACACACACAAGTCTGTCATGTGAAGGTCTGCCTTTGGAGTTCAAGCATGTTAATGCATTGGCCAAGCTGGGTTCTGTGGGGGGAATTTATATTGTTGTCTCAGCTACTCAGAAAGCTGAGCCCAAAGGACTATTTCCCAGGCATTCATGCCCAGCCTGGACAGATCATGGGAGCCAATCCCAGAGAACAATATTTTGCATTTGTCAGAATTTAAGAAATCTGGAAATGGAAAAGGCCTGTTTGGTTACAGTAGGTGGCTGGAACATTTTGAAAGATGAACATTGCTCATAGTTTTCTAGTACTAGTTAAAGCCAGGTTTGTCAGAGTTCACATCTGGTATTTTCTACCTCACAAATGGTAGAAGTGGCAGATTAGAGGGCTGGGAATGAGCTCAACTGTAGAACTCTTTGCCTAGTGTGTACATGGCTCAGGGTTTCATCTCTAGCACTGAGGAAGGTAGGAGAAAGAGAAATGGAGGGCAAGAGGAAAGGGGAAAGAGAGAGAGAGAGAGAGAGAGAGAGAGAGAGAGAGAGAGAGAGAGA
>JADRCD010205563.1:0-18553 GCA_019843815.1 Montemys delectorum | reverse complement strand
GAGAGAGAGAGAGAGAGAGAGAGAGAGAGAGAGAGAGAGAGAGAGAGGGAGAGAGAGAAAGTTTACTTTGTGACAAACACCAATTTTTGGCATATTACTTTGTAGTTATGGTTGGAAGTTTTTAGTGGTTTTTAGATAGGCAACTTGATTGGAAGATGAGTGGGCTTTTTAAATGCTTAAGAAATTGGCTGTCACTTTTGTTGAAGAAAGGGACCCAGGAGCACTGAGCTACACCCAAAGGGAATGTTAGAGCAGAGTTGTCTTCCTCCCTCAGGAACTCATCCAGATGGTTCCCAGAGGCTCCCTGGGGACATTCTAGGCCTGACAGCTGTGGGACACTTTATGTGCTCACTGGGCATGCTGCCAGCTCCCCGATAGCATGCACAATGGGCTTAGTGGATGTCCTGGAGTCCAAATGACCTGATTATTACAGATTTGGTCCAGCAAGCAGTTACAGATTAGAAGTCATTGCTGTAGCAAAGTAGAGGACAGCTTTCAGAGTGACTAAAGGGATAAAATACAGACTAAATACCACGAAGGCCAAAAATAATGATAAATATTTGTCTTCTTTCTCAAATGACCAAAAAGATATATATGAGAGCCAAGCATGGTGTGCATCTGTAATTCCAGTACTTGGGAGGCAGAGACAGGTTCATAGCCAACTTTGTCTCAAACACAAACAAGTAGATAAGACAACCTCATCTCTATTCCCTATCTTCTTTCTATTGTAAGTTAAAATGAGACCATTAGGAAAATTATGATATTATGTTTAGTGGGACAGAATAGCAAATCATACTGACTCTCAAATTTGGGTTCATGGATTTTGTTGGTTTTGAGACAGAGCCTCTCCATGTAGCCCCGATTGTCTTGGAATTTGCTATATAGACTAACCTGACCTTGAACTCACAGAGATCCTCTTGCTTCTGTGTCTCAAATGCTGGGGTTAAAAGCTTGTGTTATCATGTCTGGCTTGAATAGTTAAAAAAAAAATCACACACCAAAATTCTTGGTCTTGGGCTATAGGTTCCCTATGAAAATGTTAAAAGAATGTTTCCTTCATTATTTAAAATGTAGATTAAATTAAATGGCAATTCTAAATTTCTCTGTATGTCTGAGAATAATAAAATGTTTGAAAAATATTATAGTCAAGTAATACAGGTTTGTAAATTCATACCCAAACACATTTGTATCTTTACTTAACTTGTTTATTTATCTGTATACATGTGTGCATTTTAGGGTATGCATGTGTGTGGTAGAAGCTAGAGTGAGTGTCAAGTATCTTCTTTAGTTGTACTTTCTTTCTTGACACAGAGTTCTTCTCACTAAACTTGAAGCTTGCTGATTATAACCAGGTTGCCTGGCCAGCAGGCCCCAGGTGTCCTTTGTCTGGCTTTCTTTTGTCTACCCCAAGAGCTAGGATTAAAGGTATGTGCCAAAATAGTTTGTTTTTGTTTTTGTTTATTTATTTTTTAATGGTTATCTTGGGAAATTACTGCATAACAGTTTCCTCCTAGATTGAAACAATCCATCCTGCAGGGAAGCGCCCTTAGGAAGAAGGCAAACAACTCAAAACAGCTTCAGGAAGTCCCTGAAACTGACCAGATTCACTAGGCCACTCCTTGCCAGACTAAGTGTAAACCCGAGAGTGCCTCTCAGATGAGGAAGAAGATGGAAAGAAGACTTTGAGATGAGCAGAGGTGCTGCGAAAGACCTTGAGAGGAGAAAAGCTGCAGAGATCTCACCAGCTGCCAGAAAGAAGGAACCAGCTGAGCTGCCTGGAGGAAGGGCAGACTTACTGAAGAACCGGGACAGGACACTCTCCAACCTGTTGAGCTGCCTGCTGGTTACCCTAAGTGTCCCAGATTTTGTGAGCTGTCACCCATGCTGGGGTGGGCTTTGGTGATGCAGATGTCTTTGAGTCACTTCTGCCTCTCTAAGTGACTCCTCACCCCTATTCCTGTAAGTAATCCCAATAAAATCCATTGGTCCACTAAGTTGGACTTTGGAGGTGTCTGTACTTGGGTCTGTCTGGGTGTCCTGGTGGGTGAATAGACCTGTATGCGGTGTCTCCCCAGGAAAAGTTCGTCACATGACAGAGATCAAATTCAGATCCTTATGCTTGCTGTGCAAGCATCTATTGACCGAGTCATCTCCTCAGCCCATCTTTGGTTTAAACATATAGCCATGTTAGGAAAAGGAGAAAATAAACCAGATACAGGCTGTGTCAGAGCTAGAAAACAACCTCCGTGGGTCAGAGATAATGAAGTGTGCTGAGTCGGGAAGGCAGGCAGAGATCATAGCTCCTTAGGCTCTGATTTCAGACTCAGGTAGCTGTGGTCAGGAGTTCAGACCCATGGGGTAAAGGGAACTAAGGATGAGTCATGGTGAAGCACTTTTTAAAGATCCAGAGTGGGGTTCGGGTCTCCTTGATAATGAAAGGAAGTTTGAAAACTCAAACCACGGCCTTGGTTTTTAGTTTGCAATTTGCAAATCTAGGTAAGTGGGCAACACTGGGAGCTTTGAATTTTTACTGTTATATTTTACATTTTTTCCCTGCTATATATTTTAATATAAAATTATAGTATATAAATATATATTTATATGTTTATATAACTAAATTTATATATAACATACAAAGATTTATATCATACAAAATTTGTATTTATCACATGTGTAAACTATAAATATATAAAATTATATATTAAATACATATAAATAGACTTAGATTTATTATATATTTTTGTATAAAATATAAAGTCATAAAAAAGCCAACAGCCCATTAAAATAACCCTCAACTGCTTTTCACTTTTGCATGTACAGGGACAGGCCATTCATTCATTCATTCATTCATTCATTAAAACTCAGAACTAAAGCATGCCCCTCAGAACATTCAGAAAACTCCCCTGATTTGACCCGATCACCACTGCTCAAGAGCAGACGTCTCACCTGAGTGTCGGAGTGCAGAAAATCCCTGCTCGTCCTCCCACTCCCAGCTCGGCTCGCTCTTATTGTGCAGCGAGTGAAAGGCGGGGACTTCGTGGTACCAGTCTAATTCAGCATTACTAAACATAGCAGAACACAACAGCAACCTTAGTGAGAGATGTCTTAGAAACTGAGTGTAAGTGAGCCTTGCCATATAGACTCAGACCTTCCTATTTATCTATTTACTTACTTTCACTTTCCAGTAACAGTGCTGTGTTAAGAGATTACCATGCAAACGAATTTATTTTGCAAAATGAATTAATTTCCCCCAAATTTTTAATTCTTCAAACCGAAAAAAAAATTTTTTTTTAAGTTATATGAAACTGTGGTGACTCTACTTAATGGCATTCAGTCACCTCCCAATCTCCGAAAGCTTGGACTACTGAAAGACAAGAACAAGAGGCATGCACATTCACCTGCTAATGCAGTCTCCCGTGAGCGGGTCGCAGCTCCCTGCACAATCGCAAGGTCTGCAGCCGTAGTCTCCGAAGCCCCAGTATCCCACCATGCACCTGTCGCAATGTGGCCCTGCCACTCCAGGCTTGCAAGGGCAGTCACCATTGCTGGGATCGCAGAAGGTCACTGAGCTGAAAGGAAGGATCGCTGATCCAACTGGGTGGCAGGAACATGCTACAACAGAGGAAACATGGGCATGATGAGTGTCTCTTGGTCACCTGTGTGGAGCTTATGCCTGACAAGTGCCGTTATGTCCTCAAACAGCATGTTTCTGAGATGTATCCTTTAGCCAGCTGGTGTATGCTTGGAGAACGAAAGTTAATTACACAACAGAGAAGCAAGATATAATTAGAAAGCATGTCTGCTGCAAAAAGAAACTTGGAACTTATTCCAAAGTTGAGAGCATTAACTATAAACACCTTTTGGCTGAGGGGACAAGGACAAGCCAGTGAGGAAGGTAGAGGAGGAGCATTTAGGGAGAGGAATTAGCAGATGATGCTCTAGAGCAGGGATCCTCACCCTTCCTAATGCTGCGGCCCCTTACCACAGTTCCTCATGTTGTGGGGACTCCCTGATCATAACATTATCTTTGTTGCTACTTTATAACTGTAATTTTTCTACTGCTACAAATCGTAATGTAGATATCTGGTTTTTTCCGATGGTCTTAGGGGACTCCCGTGAAAGGTCATTTGGTCCTCAAAGAGATCACAACCCACAGGTTGAGAACCACTGTTCTAGAAGTCAATAAGGCTTTGGGGAAGAGGATGATGCCGACACAGCTACTGCAGAGAAGATGAAGAAAGAGGATGGACTGTTAGGCTTAATCACATGAAGGCCTTCTTAGGAAAAGTTTCAGTTCGTGATACATGGCGGATGTGATAAAAGAGAACTCCAGAGAGAAGCCAACCATGAGATCAGAGAGCTCTTTTCAAAGCTAAAACTGGCTGGGCATGTGAAACTGAAAGAGGATCTGTGTGCTCGTGTGTGCATGCGAACAAAGTGTGCATGTGAACTCTATATGAAATTTGCTTATTTGGCTCATTATGAGTGACAAACCATGACCTCACTTGGGTCCTCTAACTGATGCTCAATTCTATTTCTTTAATTTTACCTAGATAAAGACAAAATACTCCCCACAGTGGCCTCAGCCAAAATTCCCTGGACTTTTCAATGGACTCTTCTCTGTTGGTCTGATGATTGTATCAACGAGCTTGTCTGGAGAATCTGCCCACCTCAGAATGGCTTCATACTCTTGCCCCCTGCAGGACTCAAGTGAGAAATGGTGGAAGGGGTCTTGCTTCACGCTCCTGCCCCCTCGGCTCTCTGATTTGGAGGAAGAAGCTTACCCTTGCAGAGTCTTGGCTTCCCTACTATGCTGTCTACGTCTTCTGAAGGCGGAAGTTATTCTAGATGAACCCTCTTCAGCAAGACATGGAACACACAGCCTGCTATTGCCCACAGCAGACTTTCTGCCATTACTTTTCAACGAAATTTCTAGATCTTACTTTCCCTTTAAAATCTTTAACTATTAGTTATCTTGACATTCAAATTTCCACTTGATGTTACTGCTCCAACTGTATGACTTTTTAAAAAGATACCCAGCTTCTCATCTCAGTTTCCGTGCCTGAGACTATGAAAATAAGATAAAGACTGTGTGTGCATTATACATATACATATGCATATACTTATACATGTGGCTGTGAGGAGTAAAGGGGCTCATGAATGCGAAGCCATCACTGTGGAGCTTGACAGTTTATTCTTAGAAGATTAATTAATTGGGCAACAGAAATACTAACAGAAGTTTAGGATCTATGTACAGGAAGTGATGCCAGACACAAAGGAATTTTATTTGTATGTTTGTAAGGAAAATAGAAAAGTAGTGGATAAGAGTTCCCATCACTGTGGTATGCTAGAGGTCTATCATAGGAGTACAGCAAAGATGAAGGCAACACAGCCTGAGACAATCCCAAAGGACTCACAAGGCTGTGGATCTCAGGTGAGTGAGCTGGGTTTAAAAGAGAGAGAGTTTATATGTTGGCAGGTGGGAGAGGTAGGTAGTTGCTCACTGGAACTCCCCTTGCTGGACTTTTTAAGGACAATTTAAAAAATTCAATTGCACATAAATTGCAAAAGCACATAAAATTTTACTATACTAATCATTTTTTTTAAGGTATACAGTTAACTTGAACTATTCCCATGGATTTAGTGGCTTAAAGAAGTTTTCAGTCAGGATATGGGGATAGTTCAATTCTGGCAGACACGTAGACAGTTAGGGAGAGGAACAAGACTTGACAAGGACATGTGCGGCAGGAAGTGTAGGAATGAAAGAAGAGTTTGGGTACAGAAGTTCTGTTTGTGGGTTTTTTTTTTTTTTGGAGGTGGCATTGAGACAGGGTTTCTCCGTGTAGCCCTGACTGTTCTGGAACTCACTCTGTAGACCAGGATGACCTCCAACTCAGAGACTGCCTGACTCTGCTCCTTTAGTGTTGGGATTAAAGGCGTGTGCCACCACTAGCTAGCTCTGTGGGTTTGTTTTTAAAGATAGAGAGTATTTGAGGCTAAGGACCCTGTGTAAGAGAACGAACCATAGAACAGTAACAAAAAGATTTATAAAGACCATCTGGATGAGATAACGTGGTCAAGGGGAAGTGCATGTGGAGGAAGGTTTGAGCTTTCTAGCTTATAAAATGGGGGTGACATTGTCTATGAAGACAAGCAAGAGAAGGCTGGGGTGTATGGAACCACATGGGGTGGAGGTTGCAAAACAGGGAGAAAAACATGAACTTGGGGTTAGGCATCTATGAGCTTTGATGAGTTTGTGGGATATGCTAATAAGTTATAAGAGACAGCTGGAAATAATCTGATGAGGGTAAGGAGAAAAGTTGGAGGATCCCAAAAACAGTTTAAAGAGTTTTCAGGCAATGGTAGCTGAAGCCAAGAGAAGATGGTGAGATTTCCCCAAAGGTGTGCAGAGTGAGGGGACAGTCACAGGCCCTGTGTGGAGGCCAGCCTTCCAATACAGACAGGTGAAAGAGCAATAGCTTAGACTGCCAAGGGCAAGATAGGGAGGGGAAAAAAGGAAAACCAGCCATGGAAAAACACAGGCTGAGAAAGTTCCAGATGATTAACAGCATCAAATACTGCAGAATGCACACGTCATGTAGGATTGACATTAGGTCCGGACCACTATCAGTCAGGAAGTCCCTGACAGTTTTCTGAGAGTAGGAGTTGAAGATATGGTGGCTTGCACAGTCCTCTTTGGTGTTTTAACCAGTAGGCGTGAGATCAGTGTTCTCAAATAAACACTCCTGGGCAGTGTTATGACACTGTAGTGTGTGTAACCCCCTTGCCACACCCTTCCACATGCCTTCTTTGGTGGAGAGCCGTCATGATGGTTGCTTCTTTGTCTGCAAAAGGTATGCATTATCTTCTTAGAGCGAATCTTTTATTTGTTCTGTTATTCACTTACTGGAGAAGAACTGAGAGCGGATGATAACAATGCTAGTGTTTATAAAGCCTTTGCAGTTTAGAATATAACAACCATTCGTCAAATATTGCATGCTAGGGCCCTTGTCCACCCCTCTAGTCTTGGCTTTCATTATCCTCCTGCATATACCCTTTATCCTAATTAAATGCTACCTACCGTTTCTAGGCACACTGCACTCTTTCCTGCTTCTGTGCTGTTGTCCCGAGAGGGCCTGGCCCTCCTTGCACACATAGTTTCCACAGTTCCACACATCACTCTCATCTACCTTAGACGGTATCTCCAGGTTATGCATTTAAGGTGGCAAGTGCTCAAGGCGGGCATGATAGATAGAGGACAACCAGGGGAAGTTGGTTCTCTGTTTCTACCATGTAGGATCTAGGGACTGAACTCTGACACCAGACTTGGCAGCAAGCACTTTGAGTACTCTCACCAATGGAGCCAACAACTGCAGCAGCCCAAAGGCAGAATGTTTGAAACAGAAATAGAATGATATTCCTGAGAGAAGAGCAAGCTGTATCATCCATCCTCAGCCCTTTCCACCTACCCAGGCTTGGTGCTCAAGGCAGTCATTCATGGTCCTATCCAAGGGGCAAGTCTGCTGTCTTTAAGGAGTCAATCCTAATTCACGCAATGGAGGGAGGTAATCAATCCTTTTTTTGAAACCTTTGGTTGCTTCAAGGATAGCATTTCTTCTTACAACTTTGCTAGCATTTTATTTTACATTAGAAACAGTGGCATTTTCCATTTTCTTTGTGAGAATCCCATCTACCTCCTCCAATTTTTATTTAATTATAAATTTCAGATAATTAAAAAAAAAACCTCTCTAAATTGAATTAAAATGCAATGACAAACACACTTAGCAAATAGGAAAAGAGACAGCTGTCTATCTGCACAAGGCAGTAGTCATCTATCCATTCATTTAGTCAATGAACATTTAATGAACAGCTACTGTGTGCTGAGCAAGTACTAAGTAGATGCTAGGGATCTAAGTTGAACTAGATAAGTTTTGCCCTTTAAAGAGACTCACAGTTTATGAGAATAATCATTCTAGAGCTGGTGAGGTGGTCCTGGGGGTAAATGTCAACATGTAAACCTCATGACATGAGTTTGATTCCTAGCACCATCGTGGGAAGAGAGAACCAACTCTTGAACATTTGTCTTCTGACTTCCCTCATATGCACAGTGGTGCTCTCATGCATGTACGTACACATACTCAGTCATACACACACACACCACCATATACACATGGTAATGAGGATAACTCTAGCTGAGACTCTTTTTTTTTTTTTTTTTTTTGAGACAGGGTTTCTCTGTGTAGCCCTGGTTGTCCTGGAACTCACTCTGTAGACCAGGCTGGCCTCAAACTTAGAAATCTGCCTGCCTCTGCCTCCCAAGTGCTGGGATTAAAGGCGTGTGCCACCACTGCCCAGCAAGCTGAGACTCTTAACAGCGAGGATATGGATCCTGAAGTGACCACCTCCTGAAGCCATGTGGGACTTCCAATGGAGGGAGGGGGACATCAACCAACCCATAAAACCTTCAACCCAAAATCCTTCCTACCTACAAGATGTGCAGGGATAAAGATGGAGCAGAGACTGAGGGAACAGCTAAGAAATGACTGGCTGAACTTGAGACCCATGCCATGTGAGAGAGCCCACCCCTGACACTATTAATGATACTCTGCTATGCTTGCAGACAGGAGCCTAGCATAACTGTCTTCTGAGAGGCTTCATCCAGCAGGGGATGGAAACAGATGCAGAGACCCACAGCCGAACATCAGGTGGAGCTTGGGGAGTCTTGGGGAAAAGTGAAGGCTAGGATTCAGAGAACCCCGGGTGGGGCAGGGGTGAAGGACACCACAAGAAGACCTACAGAGTCAAATAACCTGGGCCCCTGGGGGCTCCCAGAGACTGAACCACCAACCAAAGAACCCACAGGGGCTGGACCTAGGCCTCCTACACATTTGTAGCAGATGTGCTGCTTGGTCTTCTAACGATGGTAGCTGGGGCTGTCTCTCACTCTGTTGCCTGCCATTGGCTTCCTTTCCCATAACTGAACAGCCTGGTTGGACCTCAGTAGAAAAGGATGAGCTTCATACTGCTGAGACTTGATGTCTCAGGGCAGGGTGGTATCCAAGAGGGGCTTCTCCTTCTTCACAGAGAAGGGGAGGGGGTAGCTGGGGGGAAAGGGACTTGTGAGGGTGAGACTGGGAAGAGAGGAGGGAAGAGGCTGCTATAGGGATGTAGAGTGAATAAATAATAAATTAATGAAAAAATGAAAATAATAACTATTCCAACATAAAGGGACTTACGTAGAACAGAAAAGATTTTAATCTTTAAAACACTGAGTTTCGGGCTGGAGAGATGGCTCAGTGGTTAAGAGCACTGACTACACTTTCAAAGTTCCTGAGTTTAATTCCCAGCAACCACATGGGGGCTGACAACCATCTGCAATGGGATCCAATGCCCTCTTCTGATGTGTCTAAAGATAGCTACAGTGTACTCATATAAATAATAAATAAGTCTTTAAAAAACCCACTGAGTTTCTTGTGATGATTATGTCATTTAAGCTGAATGCAGCTATGAATTGCTATGTCTTTATTTAGCTTCCTAATTTTTCCAAGACTTTGATTGAGTATTAGGATCTTCCAGAATTCTCTCTAAGATATCAGATCACTATTGATTTATCACTTGTTCTTAGAGATACTTGCTCTTTATTACTGGGTTGTATACATATAAATTATGTATGTGTGGGGATGATGTGTCTGCATATATGATGGATGTAATGTTATGATGTTTAGGTGTGTGCCTGCCATGCAACATGTGTAGTTGTCAGAGGACAACTTTGTATGGCCAGCTCTTTCCTTCCCTCTGTATGTGGATCAAATGGAGGTCAAAGTGCTAGCCCTGCAAGTGCCTTTTCCCGGTGAACTATCTTGCTGGGCACCTGGTTTTATTACTTGTTTTTAACTAACCAATATAGAAAGTATACATGCTATGGAACATGAATACACTGAGATAACATGTAGGAAACAGCACAGACATGACACTAAATAAAACCATATATGAAAGCATAAAACTAGATGATTAAACTGATAGTTGCTGTGTCACTTGCTTAAATCATTTCGGTTCTTCACAGTGGCCACAGGAGATTGAGACCGAAAACAGATGCTGTAGGTCCCCACCCATGGGTCTCCTCTCACAGCCTTTTTATTAATGGGAAAAGGAAAAAAATAAAGTAAAAGTCTGTCTAGGAGTTGACCTCTCGGTAGGACCTTCTGTTTTAAAACTGATATACAAGTCAGGAATGGCTAGAGAAGAATGTGATTCTATCACGTGTGCTAATGGATTTCTGTCAATGTGACTTTTTGCATAATAACAAGACAAAAATACCAGTGAGAAACTATGCAGAACTAGCTGCAGGCAGAAGGCCCCAGCATCCTCCACTGCATGCCTACTCAGACTGCAAAGGTTTGGGGGTGGAAGAAGGAGAGCTTGCCTTGCATACTTGGCTCCTGAAGTTTGACGGCTGTCAGTATCTGACACACAGAATCTGCATTTCTTTTTCTCTTCCAGAATGCACACTTTTTTCATTATTATTGTTGTTTAGGAAGATTGGTGGGCTGAGAAAAGCCTGTTTGTAGGTTATGGTTCAGTTCTGAGTACCTAGCATATATTTTATACTGATCATTCTTTTTTTCCTTTTGTTTTTTTTCAGGACTGGATTTCTCTGTGTCTGTCTGTCTTGAAACTCACTCTAGACCAGGCTGTCTTTGAACTCATAGAGATCCTCCTGTCTCTGCCTTCAGAGTGCTGGGATTAATGCAGTGCGACCTCATCAGCCAGCTGATGGTTCTTTTTAAATTCAACTCAAGCATTTACTCTTCCAAGATGCAAGGCATTTTTATTTTATTTTATTTTTACATTTTTGTTACTATACATTCATAGTGTGTGCTGCTGGGCTGCATAAGTATATTATCACACAAGTACAGAATGTGTTTGGAGTACGTTGTCCCTCCGGAACCCTCTCTACACTGCTCCCCCTTTCCTACCCCCCATTAATTCTTTATTTCTCTGGGAAGTTTCACATCTACTTTAATGTCATATGCATATGTACCTTTATTTTGTGTCCAAATAAAATGTAGAAACCACAAATGAGAGAAAAGAAGTGCTATATTTATCTTTCTGAGACTGTCAAAGTTTTGACAGAACAGTGTGAGTTGTTGACTTCTGCTTGTCGTTAGACATGAACCTCAATTGTGAAGATTACATAATATTTTCTAATTATTATATTCCCTCTGTGTTGTGTGGGTGCATACAACTTCCTGGAGTTGTATTTCCTCCTACCTTTAAGTGGGTTCCAGGAATTTAAGTTAGACCACTGGGGTTGGCAGCAGGGATCTTTACCAGCTAAGTCAGTACACTGAGCCATAAGCATACTCTTATAATGCAAATGTTTATTTTTAGTAGTGCATTATTGAGTGAGGTGTGCTCTACTGGAAGAAAATCTCATAATAGTACACATTTTGTAAAGTAATAGTACAAATTTTTAAGCAGAAGATGCCACAAAACAGGTTCCTTTTGAAGGATGATTTTTTTTTTTCCAGAGCTGAGGATAGAACCCAGGGCCTTGTGCTTGCTAGGCAAGTACTCTACCACTGAGCTAAATCCCCAACTCCCATTCAAGCAATACATTTTAATCACTGTTATGTGAGATACAAATTCTGTCTATAGTATATGTCTGTAGGAATGTATCTATAATGGGCATTGCCTCTTTAAAACGTTTCCAGGAAAGAGATAGGACATGCAGCTTTTCTGTAGAATTTTCTAACAGGAAGCAGAACTGTTCATGAAATAGTGGATTGACAAATTTTCAAAGAACTTTGTGCATCCAAAGTTAAACATTTATTTCAGCTACAGGAGCTGATAATAAACACAGCTACTTGGGAACTTGCCTATAAGTCTCTTAGAAAAATGGAAAACAAAACAGGAAATATAATAAAGTTGATAAGAGACAAACTCCCAGAGTCAGATTGGATGAGTTCAAATCCTGATTATGAGACTTATTCCTTATAAGCCTTCATAAAATTCATTTTCTTAAGTCTCAATATTCTCACTAATCAGTGAGATGAACAATACTTACATCACAGGGCAGCTTGAAGGTACGTAAAATAGTGTATGCTCTTAGCAATGTGTTAGAAATTTGTGGTGTCAATCAATAAATAACTGATATTATCTTCTGGATAATGTATATTTTAAGATGCTTGACATCCATCCACCAATCCCCTTCCCTGTCTGCTACCCATCTATCATCCATCCATCCATTTGTCTATCCATCCATCTGTCCATCTATCCATCCACCTGTCCACCTACCATCTATCATCATCCATCCATCCATCCATCCACCCACCCACACACCCATCCATACATCCATCTATCTATCCATTCATCCTTCCATCTATCTATCTCTCTACTCATTCACCTACCCACCCACATATCCATCCACTCATCTATCTATTGACTCACACTTTTCACAGGGAGTTCTTGAACTTTCACATTACCATGAACTGCTAGGAGCCAGAGATACGAGGGAAAATAATAAGAATTACATCTCTTGAGTGATGGAAATAGATGATCAAAGGCAGTGAGTGTTATGATCCAGTTAGTCCATAGTGTATGAGAGTACAGAGGGAAAACCAGTAACAACCTTATGACACATATTGATATATTTTTTAAGGGAATCAAACAATCCAACTGACTTTCTAGTTGGCCTCTTTACCTTGCCCTTGGGAGGAATGTGGTGGCAACATTGTAGCATACCTTTCTTGATTACCCGGTGTATTAGAATTTTCTCTTTGGTTACACGGTCCTTGGCTTGGATAAAAACACCAACCTATCACTCATGTAGTAAATCAGAGAAGGAGGAAAAAGTAGGGTGTGATTTATGGTCCCGCTGCTTATAGAGAGTGAGCCTGTGGTGAAATGCAGGGCAGGAGTCAAACAAAGCTGCTCAGCTGCATGAATTTAAGAATACAAAGGCCAGCCAGTAACAACAGCCAGGAACCCTGTGGTCACCTGTTTTTTGGATGGATAGATAGTTAAGGCATTAGTGGTGGTGGTGGTTGTTGTTGTTGGTCATGGTGTCCAAGGTTACCAAGGTTGCCTTTTCGCCCCTATTATCACCTTCAGCAGAACTGCAGCCCATTTGGGTGTCTCGCACTCTGAGACTGATGCATGAGGCCAAGCTCGCCATAGAAAGGGACTCAGGGCTCTTTAGCGTTACCTGGTAGTTCCCTAACTTTTTGCTGTTCTTCTGGCAAAAGATAAACCGAGAACAAAATACCCTGAACGTACTTGTTCTTGATTTAGTATTTCTAAAAACAGCACTCAAAAGTTCAAGGCCCTCAGCTGGGAAAGAAGTGGCAGCTTGGGACCTTTCACCGCAGCCCTGTGACCACGCCCTCCTGAGTGCAGCGCCTCCCAGGCTCCCAGCATTGTTTTCTCCTGGAAAGGCCAAGGCCCTACCGAACTTCTGATGCGGATTTTTTTTTTTTTTTTTTTTTTTTTTAATAGCAAAGACATTTTAGGAGCTGGCAGCTGACTGCTGAGGCTCTTAGAGGGAGTGGGGACTCGAGGATGATTTTGGGACTCAGTTCCAAGCAGAGAGGAGATAGTGTAAGCTGTTACTAATGTATTAAGTGTGAAGTTAAATAGTAGATGAAAGGCGCCTCCTATCTTTCTGAGGGCTGCTGTTTACTCCTTCCATTCTAGGGCCGGCCATCTCTTTGATAGTAGCCCAACACCTACAAAAACAACCACTTTTGCTAGTGGATGAACAGCTATGAAACTAAAAATAAGGTAAATGAATCTCTCACCGTGTGAAAGGCAAGATAGCAGCTTAGGAACATTTTCCTAATGATCTGTGAAATGATAAATACATTTCATTCAGTTGACAGCCATCTCTAATAATCACAGCAGACATACTGTTTTCAAACCAAATCACGCTGGAATAAGCTTAGTAAGTAATCCAAATTAACATTTTCTTTTAATTTACTGAAATTTACTCTCTCATGAGTTAGCTGTCCCACGTGGCATAGGAAAATCCATCACACTTACGATATGCTTTTATTCAATGTCTTAGACAGTATATGGAAGGTAATTTAGTATATTTCCTATTTGCCTTTGGTAAAATTTTAAATGTATAATGTAAATAAATGCTGACATCATGGCCTTTATTTTTAATCCACGATGGTGGCTGATGCTCAGACCTCTATTTGGTTGTGTGTGTGTGTGTGTGTGTGTATGTGCATGTGTGTGTGATTTTTTTCCTGTTTACCAATTGTAACAGTGCCAGTTTCTATTTATTCCTGGAGATATCTAAGAGATCTTACATGGTTTAAAAAAAGAAAGAAAGAAAGAAAGAAAACAACTCTATCATCTCAGTTTGTGACTTTTTAAACCAGAGAAATTACTTCTGATATATTCAATTTACTAGAAAACTTCCAAATATGATTTTATGCACTTTGCTTAACTCTGAAGAATTTGGCTCTATCATATACCACAGTTATTATTATTGTTCATATCATGCTTTGAAAAGAAATATGACCTGTTCACCCTCCTGTATCCCAGTCCACTCACCAGCCAGCCAGTCACCCTAACAGGAGCGGGGCCATCTCTAACGAACCCTTTTCCTTCAGAGAAAAGCCCTATTTCCTACTGATGCCGTGTGCCTTAGAGCCTTCCTCTGAATGGATATGATGAGTCTGGCCTATAAGCTGCCATGGCATTTGTTTCCCTTCCTAACACTTTTACAGCTTTTAATTATATAATCGCATGGTGAGATTTTTCTATTAGGGTAGAGGCTCCGTTTTGTTGTCTATGGAATAACCTGAATAGGCTTGGCACATGGCATGTATTGAGTAAGGTGAGTTTTCTTTCTTTCTTTCATTCTTTTTGTTTAAATTCTTGTTTTTGAGGTTTATTTTTATTTGTGATCTGTGTGTGTGTGTGTGTGTGTGTGTGTGTCCCCACAGGGGCCAGAAGAAGGTATCAGATCTCCTGGAACTGGAGTTCCAAGTGATTATGAGCAGCTATGTTGGTAGTCGAAAGCAAACTTTGCCTCCCTGGAAGAGTTCCAGTGGTCTTAATTGGTGAGCCATCTCTCCAGCCCCTTGGTTGGATTTTTGAAATGAATGGTTGTACTGGCTCGTTTTGTGTGTCAATTTGTCACAGGCTGGAGTTATCACAGAGAAAGGAGCCTCCCTTGAGGAAATGCCTCCATGAGATCCAGATGTAAGGCATTTTCTCAATTAGTGATCAATGAAGGAGGGCCCAGCCCATTGTGGGTGGTGCCATCCCTGGGCGAGCCAGGGGAAGCAAGCCAATCAGCAACACCCCTCCATGGCCTCTGCCTTAGCTCCTGCCTCCAGGTTCCTGCCCTGTGTGAGTTCCAGTCCTGACCTCCTTTGGTGATGACAATGTAGAAGTGCAAGCTGAATAAACCCTTTCCTCTCCAGCTTGCTTCTGAGTCATGGTGTTTCACTGCAGCAGTAGAAACCCTGACTAAGACAATGGTGTTAGCTAGTATTTCTTAGTGACTGGTAGTCTTTGGTAGTGGCTCACTGCCTCACGGTCATCTCTACGGTACAGTGTGGGGCCTAGAAGGTAAGAAAGGTAAGAACAACATCCATTAAAGCCTAGATCTGTAGCCAACCTACTTTGGCAATTCAGCCTTTGTTGAATGAATGAATGAATGAATGAATGAACCTCTCTGTAAGCATAGAATGATTTTCTGTTTTGGTGAAGTCCCTCAAAGGACCACACAACTTCTTTTATAGGCTTTAATAGTTAATTAGCACTATTGCATGTAATACAGAGATACTAGAAACAGAGGGTAAAGCAAACGAGACCCACAACAAACCCACAGAAAACTTACATGGCCAAAGCACAGACCATTATGTTGAGTCACGTGGGCACAGCTATTTCTTACATTTAATGCTTCACTTAGTTCAGTTCTGTTAGTTATTATTTGTGATAAAAAAATATTACAACTCTGCAGGAGACATTCTCCACTCCAAATAATGCCTTCCCTGGAAGTAATTTTTCCCACATTCATCAATCTGAAATTCCTTTTCTTGCATGTAATTATATCTCTAATTATTCCTCTTTGTTGTAGGGCAATAACTTGTCTTAATATCGCCATTCTGCATTCCTCTACCCTTTTTGGGTATCTATAGAAACTTTTGGTCTCCTCTCTGGGAAGTTTCCTGGTTATTCTGAATACATTTCCCCTCGCTCACATTTACACAGGCTCATTCCTGCCTCCCCCCCACCCCACCCCCCCGTTTGTTTCTGTTGGCCTGTCTGGAACTCTCACCACTTCTGTATATTTTTTTTGTAGTAAGATCCTTAGGGCAGTGGTTTTCAACCTGTGGGTCTCGACTTCTTTGGGGGAATGAACGACCCTTTCACAGGGGTCACATACCAGACAGCCTGCATATCAGATATTTATATTATGCTTTATAACAGTAGCAAAATTACAGTTATGGAGTAGCAAGGAAAATAATGTTATGGTTGGGGGTAAGCACAGCATGAGGAATGGATTCAAGGGTCACAGCGTTAGGAAGGCTGAGAAACACTGACTTAGGGGGATGGCAGTTCTTTAGATTCAGATTTTACCTGGTTGTTTATCGGGAAGCAGAGCACTATGCAACACCAAATGCTAGACTTTGAAAAGAAAAAAAAAAAGATCCTTTACAATGACTCTTGTCTCTAAAAAAATATAGAGAGAATTATATATAGAATTCTATACTTATATATAATTATGTATAACTAAGTATAGAATTCTCTCTATTATATAATGAATATATAAATTTATAACTATATAGTTATATATATTGTTTTAGTAATATACATTGTTATATATATTTAATAACAATAACTATAACTGTAACTATATAATTTGTTTTCAAATAGCTCATGGCATAGAGTAGAATTCATTAGAATTTTGTAGTTCATTGATTGCATCTAGGTCTTTGCAGTCAGACAAACCTGGGTCCAAACCCCAGGATTGCCACTGACCAGCTGTATGAATCTAGATAAACATGTGATGAGGCTAAGCCCGGTGTCTGTAAAGTGGAGCTGGCAGTACTTAGCTTATGATTGCTATGTAAGGAGCCTTTGCTACTGCCCAGCACAGCGCCTACCCACGGCAGTCATTTAACATTATCCCATTTCCTTCCTTCTAATTTTGTCCAGTTTTTCTGAAGATTTTGATATACTTACTTGCTTACTTAATATTTATCACCTTCATCAAATGTAAAATGGTATCTGATTTATTTATTCAATAAACTTTACTTTCTCTTTGAGAGATACTGGAAAGAGTTTATTAACATTTATTACTTTCCAAGTTGATTGTGTGTATGTGTGTGCATGTGTGTGAGCATATGCATGTGTATGTATGCGCATGCATGTAAATATATGTGTGATTAGGTTCATATATTCATGTGAATGTGTGTGTATGTGTGTAAGTGGTTGTATGTACTCTCGGAATTGAACTCCTAGGCAAATACTCTACTACTGACCTATATCTTCAGCTTTATTTTATTTTATTTTATTTTATTTTATTTTATTTTATTTTTTGAGACAAGCTCTTCCCATGCAGCTCAGACTGGCTTTGAGCTCAAGATCTTCCTGTTTCTGCCTCCCAGTACTGGAATTAAGGTGTGAGCCACACATCCAGTCTTTACTGACTTATATTCATCAGCTTATAATGGTTCTTATAGGAAGAGTATAAATGTTAATACATTACTTAATCTTTTAAAAGAATTACCATAGTATGGTTATCATATGATGCTATATTGATTTTTTTCCTAATTCTTTCATTTTTCTTACCCCTCTGGTTTTACTTCTTGGATTAAAAATAAAAAGTTGCCATGCGGCTGGTTCTATTTAAAGTTTGCTTTTCAAAAACAGTTACTTCATTTTGATTCTACATTGGAATCATCTGCACTTGCTTCCAGAATAAAACAGAGAGACGCCTGTGTTGTTCCTATGCCATAAAATGAACTTATAAGGCTTTGCCAAATTGTACTTGGAAGGGAAGAACCCACGAGGGTTTACTGTCCCAGGAGACTTTTCTGGCACCTGAGAAGCAGTGCCCTGGACACAGGCTCCAGAGTTCAAAACTGAAGGTGTCTCGGGTTCCTAACTGTGTGTTATGGTAAGGCATTCTGGATTTCATTAGTGTAAAATTTTTTTACCTGTAGGCAAATAGACAGGAGAGACTCAGCGTACAAGAGCAGGAAATGAAATAGTTGAAAGATATCCAAGTGAAGAGAAATATGTAGGCTTTATCAGGTGAACAGGCCATGTGAGCAGACTCTGAAGGACTGAAAAGGGCCACCCACCCAAGGCACATGCAATTCTTCTGTGCACTGAGTTCTTTTGGCCTAAGGCAGGGAGGGTAAGCTGTTTAGATGACAGACTCTCTGGTGTAGGTAACTGTAACTAAGGAGCCAGATAGGATCTTAGAGAGCACTTGGTTTAGGGGTCGGAGCAGAGAGAACAAGGTTATTTTTACTCCCTTGCTCCTAAAAGGCAATTGGCTGTATTTATTCTGGCCCCTCAG
>JADRCD010205562.1:0-15657 GCA_019843815.1 Montemys delectorum | reverse complement strand
ATTGCTCTGTAGTACAGCTTAAGGTCCGGGATTGTGATTCCACCAGAGGTTCCTTTATTGTTGAGGATAGTTTTGGCTATCCTGGGTCTTTTGTTATTCCAGATGAATTTGCAAATTGCTCTTTCTAAGTCTGTGAAGAATTGAGTTGGAATTTTGATGGGGATTGCATTGAATCTGTAGATTGCCTTCGGTAAGATGGCCATTTTTACTATATTAATCCTGCCAATCCATGAGCATGGGAGATCTTTCCATCTTCTGAGATCTTCTTCGAATTCCTTCTTCAGAGACT
The DNA here is from genome assembly GCA_019843815.1 of Montemys delectorum. Taxonomy (NCBI): domain Eukaryota; kingdom Metazoa; phylum Chordata; class Mammalia; order Rodentia; family Muridae; genus Montemys; species Montemys delectorum. Next base: position 15,368 of record JADRCD010205562.1, on the reverse strand, counting down.
TGAAGTTCTTGTCAAACAGATCTTTTACTTGCTTAGTTAGAGTTACACCGAGGTATTTTATATTATTTGTAGCTATTGTGAAGGGTGTTGTTTCCTTAATTTCTTTCTCTGCCTGTTTATCCTTTGTGTAGAGGAAGGCCTCTGATTTGCTTGAGCACATTCCAAACTCAAAATCTTTATGTAACCAAATATGACCTTAAACTCCTGGTCTTCCTGCCTCAACTTTTCATGTATTGTGATTACAAATCTGTGCTACCATGCTTGGCTCTTTTGTTTCTTCATATACTGTTTAGCCTTGCACATATTGCTGCACAGTAAACATTTGTCATGAACACAGGGCTTACTTTGCTTCTGTTAGTAATATTGAAAAGTACAAGTAACAGGTATACATACAGTGACTAAACCACCAGAATCATGAAGGTAACACATCCAACTCTATACTATTGCTAAGGTTAAAAAGATGGCAGAAGATGTAATATGAATTTATATACCAGAGAAATGGATGATTGTATTATGTAAAATACAAGCAAAGCATGAAGAATCTCAAGAGTGCAACTCACAGATGCAAAGGGTCCATGCTTCAACAGGCTCTACTGATGGTCTTATGCAATTTTGTCACTATCTTAAAAACAGGGTTTTTAAAAGCAAATATCCATCCATTTTCACTTTACACACTGCCTTGTAAATTATGTTGGTTGACTTATCCAATACCTTCTGTTGAGATCATTACTACTCAGCAAGTAATAAAGAAGACACTTTTTAACAGGCAACCATGTCTGTAAAACTTCTGGAACATCCGTAATAGTAACAGCTTTGTGAGAGTCATAGAAATGTACACAGGCACTCAGACATCCTTGTGATTGGCGTATCAGTCTTAAATCAAGGGAGCGACACAGAAGACATGAAGCCACCCAGTCAGCACCTACTGCCCAGTGTGGAACATGGAAGTCAATCAATAACCATCATCAAACAGCACAGAAAGAAAGAAGAGATGAATGAAGATCGCAGGGACAATATCCTAAGCAGAATCTATGGAGTATTTTTTTTTTCTCAAAAATCCCTAAAAACAAGCTAGTAATAAACATTGCGTATGGCACATACATAGCTGGCTATCATTTGTAATTGTGTTTGTGCAGAAGTGAACTGCTTAGTAATCTGTACAGAATTAATTCCGTGATATGCATTCAGTCATCTTCCATTAGTTGTTTTTGATGTTTTTTGTAAACACTTGAATTTAAAGAATGTCTTCCACAATTGTAAAGAGGCAAACAGGGTCTGAAAATATCTGTAGTGGAATTCTTATGCTCAGAAAGAACAAAATAGGACAGCAGACCCTAATGCTGCAGGACTCCATGGGGACTCTGCATTGGTGAGTAGGCTGCTAAAAACGGACTGGAAGTGTTCGCATTCATCCCAAATTTTTTAATGTCTTACCCATCTTATCTTTCTAAATCGCTTTAAGAGGCGAATACTATTCTGATTTCTACTCTCTTTGCAGAGAAACTAAAATCTAATGAGTTAATCTAGAACCCTAAGATAACTGTTGACAGGACAAAGTGCAAAAAGTAAGTGTTTGTGTACTGCTTAAACAGTCCTGGGCCATCTTTATCACCTTCTCTCCTCCTGGGGCTCAGGTACTAATGGGAAAGACAGGATGGAGCAATTGTAAGAGCCTACGGGGAGAACCAGAGTAAAGCAGTGTCTTGTAAACATGACAGGCCCATTGCATTTATAGACTCATGACAGCACAGCTTTGATTGTCTGCACAAGACCTACTCAAAAATGAAACTAGTCAATGTGCTAACCTGCAGAGGGGAGGGTCTTACAAGCCGATATCTTTAACTGAGGAGCTATTTATAATTGACAGCTTCTGGGAGGGGGAGAGAGTGAGTTTTCTTTTAGGATGCTATCCCTGGGAGGTTGGCCAGGCTCCAGTAGATTGTTCCATATCCATGAGTATATAGGCAATGCAAATTGGACTTGGTAGGTTTCATATATTTAAAAAAAGAAAGAAAGAAAACAAACTTGGATGTGTGGTAGGAAGATGGAGGTGAAACTGGAGAAATTAGACAGAAGAGCTAAGGTAAATACTTTATGTACATGCACAAAACCATCAAAGAATTAATAATACGGTTGACTATAAAAGAAGTAAATAATATCGAGACATCCTTGCACCAACTAGGGGCACACTCATAGGACGGTCTATGCAGCTCAATGTCTCTGGATTCATTTCATTATGTAACCTATCTCACTGGCCCATAGTCCTGCTGTCTGATATTGATTGGGTCCTCCTTGGAGGTTGAACACATGAAGCTGCATGACCTTGGACTTTCAGACTCTGATACTACGAATTAAATGAATCTCTTCTTTATAAATTTTTTAAAATCAAACAGTTGAGCTATAGTAAACAAGCAGACACATTAAAGAGAGTATAAGTCATAAGACAATAAACATCAAGACAGAGCCATGAGAATGCCAGCTTTTCAGCTGGTGCATAACTCAGAAACCAGCTTTTAGCCTGTAGCATTTACATTGTAGCTGTCACACTCACAAGTGTATATGACACTCCATTAGCACATCACCCTGGAGTTCTAGACACCTGTGGACCCCAGACAGACAGACAGACAGACTGTGTGTATGAAAATGTCATAACAACCTATTGCTTTAACACTAAGTGAAAAAAAAAAAGAAAGAAAGAAGCAAACTGAATTTGGACGTCATCAACATACCAGGAAAACACAGACAGAGCTGACTTTTCATATATAAAAGTCCAGAATGGGTCGCAGCAAGCATGTCCCTTAGCTTTCCTGGCTGCAGCATATGTAAATGTGGGAGGTTCCACATCCTCCCCAAAATGGGTACTTGTCCAGTCATGTTATGAATACCAAAAGCTGGTCATGAGCCTGTGGTCCTCCTGCTTCAGCCTCTACAATTCTAGGATAGCAAATCCATGTGTCTGTGTGGAACACTCAGGCATTTAATCTAACTGCTCTACATAGTGCCTTGTGGTATCTGACTTAAGTTTCAACTTTTATTCCATTTTTAACTCTTATCAGTTACAAAAGATGCCGAGTATCATTCTGCTCACTAACCATCCAAGCCTCCCTTTTTTAAGGTGTCCCTTCAGATATTCTGCCAGTTGTTGCTATGTCATTTGAAGGAATGGCAATCAATGATAAAGAGAAAGTGCAAATAGTTACATGAAATGGGCTAGATAAAGGAAAGTAATGACTTGACGTGCTGTAATTCCAGTTCTCTGATGAAATGTAGAAAATAAAGAAGCAGTGAGCAGAGGCTGAGGAAGGGGAAGGGCAGGAGAGTCGTGAGGCAACTGGGTCGGATGATAAAGCATCTCATATGATGACTGGGGGGCTATTCCACCATGTGAATTTCCTGGAATACATTGAATTATATACAAAACTAATTTATTTTCATCTATGTGATTTATAATTGGATAAAACCAACCCCAAATATTCTAGATTTCAGTCAGATATAATATATGTAGCTCTTTTTTTTGTTTGTTTGTTTGTTTTGTTTTGTTTTTGAGACAGGGTTTCTCTGTGTAGCCCTGGCTGTACTGGAACTCACTTTGTAGACCAGGCTGGCCTCAAACTCAGAAATCCGCCTGTCTCTGCCTCCCAAGTGCTGGGATTAAATCGTGTGCCACCACTGCTCAGCCTATATATGTAGCTTTTCTTGACAGTTACATCCAGGATGTGTCATATTAAATCAGGTAATATTTACTTAAGTAATATTAACTAATTCCTTAATCTGTAATTTTTGTCAGGGTAACTGTTCACCTACTAAAAGTCTCTAGTACCATTTTACAACCACATAAATTACACAAGTATTTTCCTGAAGAGGTGCCTTTGCTTTGAAATATATATGGTTCCTTTCAGTCATAAACACCAAGTTCAGTAAAGGTGAAATCACTGTTTTGTGCTGCCGGTATCTAATCAGGGCATAGAATACAAGCACATTTCTTGATTTCCATGTGGGTAAACAGCCCTGGACAGCAGTTACCAACTGCCTGGCTGTTGTTCAGGGAAATGTAGCAAAACCTTACAGGATTACAATTCATCTGGATTCATTCAGTCCTTGGTACTTACAAAAATAGAGAAGTCCTTTTGCCATAAACTTCACACTTGAGAGGAACAGCTATCTAAATGTCTCAGTGTTTGTTCTCTGCATTTCTTAACCCAGCTCCAACCAGATTGTTCTGGGAACAATGGGAGTCCAGACCACCATTTCTTACAAATAGACTTTCAGAAATGGATTGAAACCTAAACTTAAGAAAGAAAAAAAAACCAACAACAACAGAACCCCATAAAACAAAAACAACAACAACAAAAAAAACCTTTTAAATTCTTTTCTTGATGTGGATAAGGACAGCATGTATCAAAATCCAGATAGAAAACTGTGTGGCACTTTCTGCTTAAAAAATACCTTTTGTATACATTATGTCAAATCAAACCAAATCTAATGAGTCCTAGCATACTTCAAGACTAATCACTCCGAAATACCCTTTCCTTTGAATGCAGAATGTCCCTAGGAGATGTCTTAACACCTGACCAGCCCTGATACACTTCGGCACAATGAACACATCAAAGTACAGGTGGAAAGAATTAACTTAAGGCCCCTCTGCTTCCTTCCTCGGGTAGAAAGCAGGGGAAACCACCAGGTCTCTTCGCTTGCCAGTCAGAGCACATCAAGGGCATTTGTGGGATTTTCTGTTATGTTTCATTTTGTTTCTCAGATCAGTAAAAATCACATTTTCTAATACAACCAGGTTCCTGCTGCTGCAGAACAGTTACTATAGAAAAGTCAAATACTTCAGGCCCAGCCAACCCTAGAAATAGGTTTTCAAGCTCCCCTCCTGACTGCCCCTGAGTCAAAGAATTGCTGGTGTTCTTTGACTCAAAAACACGTGAGCTGCAGTTGGATATGTGTACACTTTAGGCTCAGTAGGAAATGTAGGGGGGGGGGCGGCAGCGGGAGGGAGACATACAAAGAGATTCTTGGGTTATTTCAACCCCTTGGGAATGAGGTGGCCTTCAAAAAATTGGGTTAATGCAACTGGTCAACGTTCAGAGAATAAATCTCAGGGAAGTGCTCAGCCATAAGTGGGGCACCTGTATCACTCATTCCTCAAAGCTCTGGAACCATCTCAGAAGACGGGGCACAAAGATGGAAGAGCCAGAGGTTGGGGGAGGGGGTAGGAGCATAGCAAGTAGTAAGTGTCCTGTGCTCATGACAAAGGCCACTGCACTCATGAAGTCAGAGCAGCTGTACAAGATCAATCAGTCAACCTTCTAACAAGAAAGACAGGGAGGGTTCCTGAGCCACTACCCCTGACTGAAACTATGACATTTGATGACTTCTGGGGGTAAGAAAGTCAGGTTTCTTTAAGGGTGAGCCCCTAGGTAGAACAAGCACATTCCAGTCGATGGCCCCAAACCCATGAGTGTATGTGAAGCACAAATTGGACTTGAAAGATTATTTTTTTAATGGATACAAAGTTAGGGGGATGAGGAGGTGAATCTCAGAGACATTAGGAAGAGGAGGGGCTGAATAGGATAAAACAAAATATGTTGTATGGAATTATCAAAGATTGAATAAACATATTAAAATACAAATTAAGTTAAAGTAACTCATACGTGCCCACAATAAACTAAGAGACTGTACAATCTTGTGAAAGATTTAGACATATTTGGGACTTTAACCAAAGTAGGGAAGGGAGATTAATTTTGTCTTGTGTTACTCCGTACCTTCATCAGCAGTGCTCTATCAGAGGCAGCTACTAATAAGGAGAAATGATTTGTTTAATTTACAGCTTGGGAGATCCACATCTCAGATGACACGGCCTCATTGGTAGGCACCAAGAACTCTAGGAGACCCGAGCAGCCACACCTGGATTCAGAGCCGAGAGAGAAAAGATGCTGACAGTCCTGCAACCCCTTCTCAGGACATGTCCCCTTCAAACTCTACCTATTAAAAGCTCAGGGCACTTCCCCATGATACTCCCCTGAGGATTGGTGTATATGTGCTCTGGCAGACACAGCCCGAGCCACTGCAGCCTTGATTTTCAAAACAACTGGTAAGCATGTGTAAATGCTTATAAGATAGCAAGTGTGCAGCGGGTCACAGGTACATATTGATGCTTGTAGGTTTCGCACTAGAAAACGGGTCCCAAGCACACCTCTGCTTGATCCTCAGACCTCACTAACATGGTGAGGCTGGGGCATAAGAGAAGACTGGGAACAGGCGTTCGTGGCAGATGGAGTAGTTAGTAGTGGTGACAAAGCTACCTGAGAAACAATCCCAAAGCTTAGGGCTAAGGCAAAAATGCACAAGTTGTTCCTTTGGTTGAATCCCCAGATGCCTGAGGAATTGATGCTACAGGTTCACACTGGAAGTGGAGCTAAGAAAGGGAATCCAAATAAGAAGTGTTGCTTGGAGCTGATTCTTCAATTAAAAATTGAGAATATATTTTTTTTTCATACAGCATACTCTGATTATGTTTTCTCTACCTCAACTCCCACAGGTCTTTCCCACTTCTCTACCCACCCAATGCACATAATTTCATTCTCCCTGTCGTTAGAATAAAAACAAGCATCAATAATAATAATAATAATAATAATAATAATAGTAATGACAGTGATATTATAAGATAAAAACAAACCAGAATAGGGCAAAACAAACAAGTAAGTAGAGTAGGTGGAGCCAAAGAAGCACAAGAAACATATGCAAATTCTAAGACAAAACACATTCACACATTGACAACTCATAAACACAAAATCAGACATCATAATACATAAGAAAAATATTTACAAGGTTAAAAAATGCACACGAACAAAGCATTACGAACAAAGAATCTCCAAAACTATGACTGAGTTCTTTTTTCTGTGATGACCATCTATTGCTGTCTGTGGAGCCTGATGAGGGCCCCAGAGATGACACAGAACGGACCTAGACACCAATTCTCAGCACAAAGGAGATTTCTTACCCTGGAAGCGTAATGAGGGGGATGGGGGGATTGGGGCTGCCTTTAAAGGCAGACAGCAGCTGTATCTGCAGGAGTAGTTTTTAGGGAAATGGGGGAGATCTGTGTTAGGGTGAGTTAGTAAATCCTGATTCAACCTGTTAGCCAGTGTAGCCAAAATGTGAATTTTGATTGCTGGATCTTGGTGCCTTTTTTTTTTTTTCATCATGGGTTTGAGAGTTTAATATGCATTTGAGATCACACAGCGAGACAAGCTGGAAATGTCATACACACACACCCAGGTTCTCCAGTGCTTGCCCAGTGGAGGGCATTCCTGGCTAGGCATCTGCCAAGCCTGGTCATTAGCTAGGATAGTCAGATAGAAAAAAAGTGGTCAAATAACGGAATAGACCTTGGAGGCTAACTTTAGAAATGTAATCTAAAGGTTTAGCAAGGCAGGAGGAAGGGGAAAGAGCTATCTCCATGGTAGTTGTTGCTGTTTATTATCATTGTTGTTGTTATTTTAACAACTTGAAGGAAAGACGATCCACTGTGCAAGAAGTGGAAAGTGTGAAGATTATTACTGTATTTGAAACAAAATAAGCTACTGTACGCACACAGACAAAACCTATGAGATAAAGAACACTGCCATTTAAGCTCTTTAAACTGAATACCTCATCACTGAACTGAAAAACTGAAGAAGAGGTTATTCAGAAACAAGTTATGCCCAATTAAAATACCATCATACTTCTAGAGCCCAAACCAGAACCTTAAAGACCTGTAATAATTATGAAGTCCCAAAGGAATGTGTGAACATCAATCCAACATCAAAATTAAGTATAAAGGGTAAAGGTTATTTGGGGCACTCTGCACTTCTTAGGAGTTTCCCTGCTTTGCTCAGGCATCTAGATGAGAATGGGCTTCCATCAAATGGAACACATACGCTGGCAAAGAGAAAGATAAGGAGTTGAGGGGGCAGTGAACACTTGGCAGAAAGGAAAATACAATTTTTCAGTGACAGTAGCAGGAACCTCTGATTCAGCTGTACTCCAGCAGAGAAGAAAAACAAGAGGCATTCGAGTGGGAGTCCTGGAGTCTTTAGAGAATGAGTTCTCCAGGAAGATAAATAAAGCTAATGATCCCCTTGCTGCATCTCAGCATCCTGAAAGGATATCCAGGCAATTACAGACTCCAGGGAAAGCAAAAACTTGTGCACAGAAAGCAAATGATCAAGATCCATAGTGGGCTCCTCTCTCCCATACATTGAACTCGGGCAGGAGATGAGTGTTGAGAAGTGGCGCTGGTGCAATCAGGATGGACAGTGGTGATAGTGAAATGAATCTGTAAATTCCACAGTCTGAAGTGGACAGGTGATGCTTCAGGCCAATAAACCAAGAAGTGGCAAGTAAACATGTTACTAAGAGATCAGGAACACATCCCAAATAGTCCACAAGAAGTAGGTGAAAAAACTTGTTTCGGGCTGGTGAGATGGCTCAGCAGTTAAGAGTACTGACTGCTCTTCTTTTGTTTGTTTGTTTGTTTGTTTGTTTGAAATCTTGATTTATTATTTCTCCAGGAGTGTCAGGTGTGACTATTCTGATAATATTGTTTTATAATTTTAAGTTTGTACCATACAATACAAGTTTTTTTCAACTTGGTGCCTGATGATTTACATCAGCTCATTACCACACCAGCTTCCAAAGAACTCTTATAAATGATTATGGACAAATACCTTTAGTTAAATATACAGTTACAGAAGAATGTGAGCAGCCTATTACTGTATTCATGTTCACATGAACAATTGCAATGAGGCCAATCCCACCATTAGATCCCTCCATCATAGTCATTGTGGATGAAGTAACTCAGACTAATTAGAGTGATTACTTTTCTGAGCTAAGACTAAAATTGTGTCAGCCCAGGATCCTAGTTTCTTAAGCAGTTTCAGTGAACGAAGCTAAACATATTGAGTACATTGGATTATAGCTAGAGATTTTATGTTATTGCTTTCAATTGTCCTCATTGGCAGTTCCACCTACCTACTCTACAGCATTCCCTACTTGCTCTTTATTTCAAGTTAACATTCTCCCACTTGAGTACAAGAGTCTTCCTTGACAGTATGTCTTCCTCTCTCTGATACAGGAGAGGGTTACCAGAGGAAGGTGCCTCAAATTTTCTGAGCTATTTTTCTTTTTTTTTTTATTAGATATTTTCTTTATTTACATGTAAATTTCTCCTTTCCCAGTTTCCCCTCCAAAAAACAAACAAACTAACAAAAAAACAAAAACAAGAACAAACTCCTTTTGCCTCCCCCCTCCCCGTGCCTGCCACCCCACCCTCTACCACTTATTGGCCCTGGCATTCCCCTACACTGGGGCACAAAACCTTCACAAGGCCTAGGTCCTTTACTCCTATAGATGATCGAATTTGCGATCCTCTACTATATACCTGCTGCCAGAACATTCAGTCCCACCTTGTAGAGTCCTTGGTTGGTGGTTGGGTCCCTGGGAGCTCTGAGGGTACTAGTTGGTAATTGTTGTTCGTCCTAAGGGGCTGCAAACCCTTCAGCTCCATAGAACTTTTCTCTATCTCCTTCATTGGGGACTGTGTACTCAGTTCAATGAATGGCTGTGAGCCTTTACATCTGTATTGGTCAGGTATTGTCAGAGCCTCTCAGGAGACAGCTATATGCTTGTCCTTCCTTCAGTCTCTGACTGCTCTTCTGAAGGTCCTGGGTTCAAATCCCAGCAACCACATAGTGGCTCACAACCATCTGTAATGAGATCTGATGCCTCTTCTAGTGTGTCTAAAGACAGCTACAGTGTACTTACATATAATAATAAATCTTTTAAAAAAAAAAGAACCATTTTTTTCTTTTCATAGTGTATCTTTTGAAGTGAATTGCTAAGGCCAGTCCATTCATACTCAGAGAGTAGAATTAAGATCCAATTCTTACAGAGCAATGTAGCCAGGTGAGGGAGGAATTAAGATCTACTTCCTAAGAGTAATATTGTTATGTTAATATTTTGAAATGTAAGTCAACTTCTTTATTTTAATATATGTTTTTGTCAATGTAGAGTAATTTTTAATTAAATCACCTTTCTATGCCTTTGATTAACTTATTTTGTAATTATTTTTAATTTATTAAATATTTTGTCCATTTTCTTTTTGTGTATGCATGTTTTGCCTGCATAACGTGCATGCAGTGCCCACAGAGGTCAGAAGAGAACATCAGATCCCCTTGGATTGGAGTTACAGACAGTTGTGAGCAGCCATGTGGGTACTGAGAATCGAACCCTGGGCCCTCTGGAAGAGCAGCTAGTGCTCTTACCTTCTGACCAACTCAACAGACCCCATTATGAATCATTTTTAGCTTTGCCCAGGGAGAGCTCCTTCAGGTTGGCTCCTTGTCATGTGTCCCATTTTTCCTCACCTCTTTCTACCTAACAATGTCTCATCTTGTATTTTCTCTGTCCCAACACTGAAGAGCCTCTGCCATTTGCTCAAACGGGAGCCTTTTATCTATTGCTGTATTTAATTGGCTTATATTTTGTTAAAGAACTTGAATCTTTTGTTATAACCATGTGGACCATTGGCCTATAGTAATTTGTCTTTTCTTGTAATATTGTTTCCTTTTTTCCTTTTTTATTTTTCCATTAATTGAATTATTTATTCACTTTACATCTCAATCATAGTCCCTTTCTCCCTCCTCTCCTCCCAGACCCACAAATACCTCCTACCTCCACCCTCTCTCCTTCTCAGAGAAGGGACTTGAAGCCCCCATTGGGAACCTCCCTGCCCTGGGACATCAAGTCACAGCAAGTCTAATTACATCCACTCCCACTGAGGTCCAAAAAGGCAGACCAGCTAGGGGAAGGGATCCACTGGCAAGCAACAAAGTCAGAGAAAGCTCCCCCTCCCATTCGAATTGTTAGGGAACATGTATGAAAACCAAGCTACACATCTGCTACATATGTGTAGGGGTCCTATTACCAATCCCTGCATGCTCTTTAGTTGGTGGTTCAGTCTCTGTGAGCCCCCATGGGCCCAGGTTAGTTTACTTGGTAAGTCTTCTTGAGGTGTCCTTGACTCCTCTGGCTCACACAAACCTATTCCCCACTTTTCCACAAGACTTCCCAAGACTGGCTATGGGCCTCTCCATCTATTTCTGTCTGGTGCTGGATGAAGCCCCTCAAGAGACAGATATGCTAGGCTCCTGTCTGCAAGCATAGCAAAGTATCGTTAACAGTGTCAGCAACTGGCTCTCTCCCATGAGATGGGTCTCAAGTTGAACCAGTAGTTGGTTAGCCATTCCCTCAATCTCTTGTCCATCTTTATCCCTGTGCCTCTTGTAGGCAGGACAAATTTGGGGTTGAAGGTTTTCTAGATAAGTTGGTGTACCTCACCCTCCACTGGAGGTCCTTCCTGGCTACAAGAGGTGACCACTTCAGTCTCCATGTCCCTCTTTCTGGGACTCTTAACTAGTGTCACCCCCATAAAATCTAGGAGCCTCCCCTGACCCAGGTCTTCAGCTAATCCCAAAGATGCTCCTCACACATGTCCATTCTCACGCCCAGCCAACACCGCCTCCTGCCAACATACACCTGGTCACCATCTCCGTTCCCCTCCTCATTCCCTCTCCCACCCGTTTCCCTCCCTCCATCCACCTCCGATGGCTATTTTATTATTCCTTTCTGAGTGAGATTCATGAATCCTCCCTTGGGCCTTTGTTATTACTTAGTTTCTTTGGACCCCTGGATAGTAGTGTGGTTATTCTATACCTTATGGCTAATGTCCATATATAACTTACATACTGTATATGTCTTTCTGTCTCACTCTGGATGATATTTTCCAGTTCCATCTATTTGCCTGCAAATTTCATGATGTCGTTGTTTTTAATAGCTGAGTAGTATTCCATTGTGTAGATGTACCAAATTTTCTTTATCCATTTTTCAGTTAAGGGACATCTAGCTTATTTCCAGTTTCTGGTTATTACAAATAAACTTAGTTGAGCAAGTCTCCCATTCCATGGTACTATTAATGATACTCTGCTATGCGTGCAGACAGGATCCTAGCATACGTGTCTCCTGAGAGGCTTCATCCAGCAGCAGACAGAAATAGATGGAGACACCCATTCTTTATTCATTCTCCGGTAGAAGGACATCTCAGTTATCTCCAGTTTCTTTTTATTACAAATAAAGCTGCTATGAACGTAGTTGAGCAAGTATTCAGTGGGGCACCTTTTGGGTATATGCCCATTAGTGATATAGCTGAGTCTTGGGGTAAAACTATTCTGAATTTTCTGAGAAACCACCAAATTGAGTTCCGACTGGTTGTACAAATTTGCACTCCAGCCACCAATGAAGGAGTGTTCCTTTTGTTCCACATCCTTGCCAGCATGTGCTGTCCCTTGAGTTTTTTTATCCTAGCCATTCCAATGGGTGTAAGGTGGAATCTCAGAGTCTTTTTGATTTGCACTTCCCTTATGTGTAAGGATGTTGAACATTTCTTTAAGTTCTTCTTGGCCATTCGAGATTTCTCTGTTAAGAATTATCTGATTATCTCTGTACCCATTTTTTAATTGGGTTGTTTGGTTTGATGTATCCAATATCTTGAATTTTTTTATATGTTTTGGATATTAGTCTTGTCAGATTTAGCGTTGTTGAAGTTTTTTTCCCCAAGTTGTTTTGTCCTACTGACAGTGTTCTCTGCCTTGCAAAAGCTTTTCAGTTTCACAAGGCCACATTTATTAATTGTTGATCTTATTGCTTTAGCTATTGGTATTCTGTTCAGGAATTTGTCTCCTGTAACAATATGTTCAGGAAAGATCCCACTTTCTCTTCTCTTAGATTTAGTGTGTCCAGTTTTATGTTGAAGCTTTTGATCCACTTCGATTTTCAGTTTGTAACTGACTGTATTTGCATTTTTCTACATGCAGACATCCAGTTAAACCGGTGCCATTTGTTGATGTTTTCTTTTTTCCATTTTATGGCTTGGGCTCCTTTGTCAAAAATCAAGTGTCCATAAGTGTGTGAGTTATTTTTGGGTCTTTGATTCTGTTCCATTGATCAATCTGTCAGCTTTTATCCCAATACCATGTAGTTTTACATTACTATTGCTTTGTAGTAGTGTAGCTTGAAATCAGGAATGCTGATATCTCCAGTAGTTGAGGATTGTTTTAGCTATCCTGGGTTTTTTTGTTTGTTTGTTTTCTGGTATGGTGTTGAAAATTGATCTTTCAGGACCTATAAAGAGTTGTGTTGGACTTTTGATGGGAATTGCATTGAATTTGTAGATTGCTTTTGGTAAAATGGTCATTTTCACTATGATAATCCTACTGATTCATGAACATAGAGATTCTTCCATCTTCTGAAGTCTTTTTCAATTTCTTTTTTCAGAAACTTTAAGTTCTTGCTATACAAGTCTTTCATTTGTTCTGTTAGAGTTATGCCAAGATATTTTATATTATTTGTGGCTATTGTAAATTGTGTTGCTGCCCTAATTTCTTTCTCAGTCCATTTATTGTTGTATAAAAGAGGACTACTGATTTTTTAGTTGATTTTGTATGCAGGCACTTTGCTGAAGGTGTTTATCAGCTTTAGGAGTTCTGTGGTAAAATTTTTTGGGTCACTTATGTATACTATCATACCATCTACAAATAATGATACTTTGACTTCTTCCTTTTCAATGTGTATTCCCTTGATCTGTTTTACTTGTCTTACTGCTCTTGATAAAACTTTAAGTACTATATTGAATATATATACAGAGAAAGTGGGCAGCCTTGTCTTGCCCCTGACTTTAGTAGAATTGCCTTAAGTTTATCTCCATTTAATTTGAACTTGCTATTGACTTGTTGTGCATTGCTTTTATTATGTTGAGGTATGCACCTTATATTTCTGGATCTCTCCAAGGCTTTTAACATAAAGAAGTGTTAAATTTTGTCAAAGGCTTTTTCAGCATCTAATGAAATGATCATGTGGTTTTGTTTTTTTTTTCAGTTTGTTCATATGGTGAATTACATTGATAGATTTTCATATATTGAACCACCCCTGCATACCTGGGATGAAGCCTACTTGATCATGGTAGATCATGTTTTTGTTGTGTTCTTTGATTTTGTTTGTGAGCATTTTATGGAGTATTTTTGCATCAATGTTCATAAGGGAAACTGGTCTGAAATTCTACTTGTTTGTTGAGTCTTTGTGTAGTTGAGATATCAGGGCCTCCTTATTCCTGTGAAGGCTGAATGTATTCCCCAATGTAGGGAAATGCCGGGGCAGGGAGGCAGGTATGCGGAGGGGAGCACCCTCATTCAAGAAAGGGAAGGGAGGATGAGCTAGAAGGTTTCCGGAGGGGAAACCAAGAAAGAGGATAACATTTGAAATGTAAATAAATAAAATATCTTTAAAAAAAAATCAAGGCCTCATAAAATAAGTTTGGCAGTGTTCCTTCTGTTTCTATTTTGTGGAATAGTTTGAGGAGTATTGATATTAGCTCTTCTCTGAAAGTCTGGTAGCATTTTGTGTTAAAATCATCTGGCTTCACAATCTGTCCCAAAACTGGGATTAACTGAGACCAGCGGAACCAGGCACACAGAAACTCTTTGAGCCCAGTGACTCAGGTTCCTCCCAGTCTGTTTGGGTTGGTGTCCAGAGCAGACATTGGGCGCAAGCTCTGCAGCCAATCCCACAACACCCAGAGGAAGCTCCACTCCCAGGCGCTCTGACACATCCAGGATCAGAGGTGAGAAGGAACCAAAATCTGTCCCACACTGGGAGTAAATGGGACCAGTGAGACCAGGCACACAGGAACTCTGCCAGCCCAGTGACTCAGGTTCCTTTCAGTCTGTATGGGTTGGTGTCCTGAGCAGACCTTGGGCCCAAGCCCAACAGCCAGTCTCACAACACACAGAGGAAGCCCCACTCCCAGGTGATCTAACAAGCCCAGGATCTCAGGATCTCAGGATAACAGAATCCCAGAGACAGCTTGACTCTGAAGAGTTCTGACACAACCAGGATCATAGGAAGGACAGTCTGCAGTCAGATTTAGCAAGGGCAGGTAACACTAGAGATAACCAGATGGCAGGGGGCGGGGGCAAGCATAAGAAAATAAACAACACAAACCAAGGTCACTTGGCATCATCAGAACCCAATTCTCCCACCATAGCAAGTCCTGGACATACCATTACACCGGAAAAGCAAGATTCAGATATAAAATCACTTCTCATGGTGATGATACAGGACTTTAGAAAAGACATAAGTAGCACCCTCAAAGAAATACAGGAGAACACAGGTAAACAGCTAGAAGCCCTTCAAGAGGAAACACAAAAATCCCTTAAAGAACTACAGGAAAACACAATCAAACAGGTGAAGGAAATGAGCAAAACCATCCA
>JADRCD010205561.1:30914-44565 GCA_019843815.1 Montemys delectorum | reverse complement strand
TGTGTGTGTGTGTGTGTGTGTGTGTGTGTGTGTGTGTGTGTGTGTGTATGTGTGTGTAAAGGCCCTGGTGGAGTCTCTCACGATATAAACATTTTTCTTACATGTCCTGTTGTTCTTGTCACTATTGGAAGCATGGTTTTGTGCATCGTTCAAAGACTCTGTACTTCCTCAGAAACAGAATACAGAAATGGCACATGAGATGGGACTCTGTCCTGCTTTTGAAGGTGCTTGTGGTGACGGGGCAGGGGGCAGGTGCAGAGCGGGGACAGAGGTAAGGGCAGGGGCTGGCCTGTCCCTTGCCCAGTGCAGTGGAAAGACTCATTGTCTAGAGGGTCAAACGGAAAGCATGGAAGGGGAGAAAGGAAGCCATACAGGTCAGATCCTCCCAGCTGCTCCAAGGCAGACTGTAAACAGGAAGGGGAGTGGGGTGCTGAAGCTGGGGGATAATAAGTCTTGGGAGTGAGTAAGATGGGACAGTGGCCTGAGACAGAGGCTGTGGAGAAAGCAGGAAATGGCTCTTGCACAGGCCAGAGCCTATGGGGGGGGGGGGTGTTTGATTGAAGACTCTGGACTGTGTGGATTCAGTAAAGCCCTATTTGTCTGTACTGTGTAACCCACTATAGGCTGCTGTCCCATCTTCGGCCATCTTAAACAGCTCATCACTAAACAAGGTGTTGGTGTTTGCATCTTGCGTAAGTCCCAGCTGTTGTACTGAATGTTCTGGAAGTTACTTTGGGCCTATTTCTGCTCTGCAGATGTCTTTTCTTCTCCTTGCAGCCTTAATGGGGTTATTTAGCAAGTTCTCTCACCTGACAGGTGTTAATGGCTCTTGCTTACCAAGCTGGTGTCATCTGTCTTCCGGTCTGCAATTCAACATGTGCAGTAACTGTACATGGGTTTTACAGAGAGAAACAGTTGGAGGTTACCGTGGCCTTCCAACATTGCCTAATGATGAGGCAGATTATTGAAACCAGGCCCATTTGATCCCTTCCTCCTATCCCTGGCACAGTGCCCTGCAAAATATGGACCCTGTTTCTGTGTGACAATTGTCAGCAACAACTGTTACCCGTATTCTATCCTTCAGGATCAAGAAATCACTTAGCAAAGGCTGCCCCCCTGGGGACATTTCCAATCTTGAGTGTGAAGCCTTATCAGCCCTTGGCTTGACTGAGTGTTTTTAAGGCTTGTGAACTCTTTAGGACTAGTAACCATTCTTAACCAAAATATAGCCACTTTGTAGAGTGTAACATATACACTTCAAAAAAAAATTAGAGATTTAAACAAGAAAAAGATACATAGAACTATACACCAACCAACCAAACAGCAAACCGCGGTCTTGATCTTAGGACCTTAAAAACCATGTTAGGTTTCATTGGCATTTAAATAATAGTAAATTTGGAGTTATATGAAGATGCCCTGTATGAACACATACTAGCAAGTTCTTTCACCCTACCTGTGTTTGTGACTCTTGCTTGCCAAGCTGGCGTTCTGTTCCTTCTTACTCTGCAATTCCACATGTGCGGTGACTGTGCAGGAGAACGCTGGTGTCCCTTTGCATCCCAGAAGGCTGAGATCCTCTGGTGTTCAGGAGCCTGTCACTGACCACATTCGGGCACATGTTTAAATTATGTTAAAGGCTCCACCTCATTTATCTATAAGTCATGTTATCTGTACCAGTGAGTCCTTTATGACAATAGAAAATATACTTAGTGCAGAGTAAGTTAATTGCAGCCCTTAACTGCCCTAGGAAGCTGCTGGTCCTTCCTCGCTGCCACCCACTCCCTGTCCTGAATGTAGGTTAGTAGCCCTTATTCCTGAATGATTCCAGAGTACTATGGCCAGACCCTTGTCTCCTTGAGCTCTGCTCCTGGGGCCCAGGTCTCTCATGTGTCTAAATCTCTACCTTTTTTTTTTTTTTTCATGTTCCCACACCACTGGTCACTGTGTCTTATGTGTGTGCAGTTTGTGCTGGCTACTTTTGAGTCCCAGATGCCTTCTCTCTCAAAGGCATCGGGTATGGAATTCAATTAGCAGTTTGTCTTCTTGAATGCTTGCACACAGGTACCAGTGGGCCTTGGCTGACAGACCACGAGGAAAGGTGGGAAACATTGAGACTGTGGATCTAATGCTAACTGCAGAATATGATGGCATGGTGGGATTCTTCTCTTAGATCAGCAGCTCTCAACCCATATGATAACCCCTTTGGAGGGTCACATATCAGATGTACTGTACATCATATATTTACATTATGATTAAGAACAGTATCAAAATTACAGTTGTGAAGTAGCAACAAAATACCTTTGTGGTTGGTAATCACAACATAAGTAACTATATTAAAGGGTTGCACCATTAGGAAAGTTGAGAACCACAGACTTAGAGAGATAGAGCTATGTTAGCATGAGACGTCACAGGGGAAGGAAGAGACCATCTGTATGATCCCTCCTCATCCCCTCCTTCTGTAAACGTGTCAGCCCCTTTGCACACATAGGCAGACTGAATCCCACAGGGGCTAAGGAGCTGGTACTATTTATGGATGATAGTTTAGACACATTAATTCTGTCATAACACAAAACACACATGGTTCCACCCCTGCGAGGTTACTCTGTATCATGTTTCTGATGAGAAATCCTAAGTGTTCTCTTCCTCCTGATAGGATCCTGTGAATGGTCATCTGTGACTGGGCAGGACTTGGGGTCACCCCAGAGATACTCCTCTGGCTGTGGCTTTGAGGGTGTTACCGAAACCACTCCCTCAGACATCTTTGAGCCTTTCTGAATGCTGGAGCTGGTGGTTGCTGATAGTGGTGTGAGATTCCTCTTCACTAACCTCCTGCATATGTCTGTGTAATTATGAGTACAACCCTGTGCTATAAGGAAGAGGTTAGAGGATAAACACCTTTGCTGTCTGCTCTCACTTGGGGGATCCAGGTACTCTTGTCTGCTTCATTCAGAATGAGATTTAGATGAAGAGCAATGTGTACCACACCTCTGTGTCAATGTTCATCTTAAGATGAGGAGAGGGAGAAGTGCATGTTCAGACATCTAGAGAGTTTAATCTGGATTTTTTTTAACCAAGTGCTATTTAGTTCAGAGTTTGGCAAGCATGGCTTTGGAAAGCAGGCTACTAGAATCACAAAACACACATTGAAGTATCCCAGGTACCAGGTAAGTACATAATGCTTAAAATCAAGCGGCAGGGCTTCAAAGTAAGAATGAAGATCTTCAGATGCAAGGATTTGTTTTTGCAAACAAAAGGCGATCTCTGGGAGTATCCTTAGACAGGTGTTGACTCAGGAGCTTGGAGGTCTACCTCTTCCCTCTCCATGGTCCTCTTGGTTGTGTTGCTCACCTTGGATGGTCAAACAGCCAGCCTGGGTAACAGAGCATGGCTAGTGTACAGCAGGCAAACACAGATGAGCTGGGGAATCAGCCGTAGGCCTCTTGAGATGTGGCAGAGACAGTCCTGGAGGTTGGGAGTGAGCATCACTGAAGGATGCTCATTTGATTTCCTTAAGTGAACTTGACTGTCAAAGACCCAGAACTAAGCATTCTAGAAGATGGGGTCGCTTCAGAAGCCTACAGGGTGAAGGTATTACTGGTAGTCCACAGGGGAAGCTGTGTATCTTGTGAGAATGAGAAGAGCCTCAGAGATGGGCTTTTTTAGGTCCTTTCCCTCAGATGTTTCTCCACTTCAAACCGGAGAAGAGTCAAATGCAAGAAGTAAGTATCAGCTGGGTGGTGGTGGTGCACGCCTTTAATCCCAGCACTTGGGAGGTAGAGGCAGGTGGATTTCTGAGTTCGAGGCCAGCCTGGTCTACAGAGTGAGTTCCAGGACAGCCAGGGCTACACAGAGAAACTCTGTCTCAAAAACAAAAACAAACAAACAAAAAAAGAAGTATCTTAGCCAACCGTCTGTACTTGCCAAACTTTACCAACACACTCCTATCAAAAGCATCTCGGAGGGTTGAAGGATGGGTGTATGTGCTCTGTTTCAATTTTGAGGATTAACTCCAGAATGTAAAATCGCCACCCTCAGACCTGAGGCAAGAACCCCTGGATATACCTCCTCAGAGGACCTTGTCTCCAACCACAGTCACTTGCTGTCCCCTCCCCAACCCCATCCCACTATTGCTGGGAGATGGAATTCTCGCTGTGTTTCTATGGAAGCCACAGGAGGGAGATCTGAGTGTGTATGTCTTTCATTTCAGACTGTTCTGCGATGACCACAGCAAGGTACCGGCCCACCTGGGACCTGGCCCTCGACCCCCTGGTGTCCTGTAAGCTGTGCCTCGGGGAGTACCCAGCGGAGCAGATGACAACCATCGCCCAGTGCCAGTGTATCTTCTGTACCCTGGTTGGTCTCTTGGATCAAATATATACTCAAGGGGCTTGTTACTCTCACTTCCAGACACACCAAACCACCCTTGGGACTAAGTGTGGTGGGAGCCTAAGTGTATATTCAGACTCCCACACATATGGGAAGAACGCTTCTATAAGTCAGGCAGGTGGCTGGAGTAGAAGTTTGTCATGACAGTTGCTTGTGAGACACAAGCTATTACTTAAGCAGGATTGTAGTATCTGCTGGGACAATGAAAATGCCCAACACAGCACACATTCTTCTTGCCAGACAGGAGGCTTTCCCACACCTCATTTTCAGTTTAATGATGAGTCCACACGACACTACACTATGGCAGGGCTCACCTGAGGACCATGAGTAGCTAGGATGCATAGCCATTAGTGTCATTTCTCCCTGCTGGATGCTGAATGACTCTGCCCACAGCTTGAGGCCCAATTTTCTTACACTGCAGCCAGAATTTCTTGAGGCCAAGTGATCTGTTCTCAATATGAATGTAGAGATTCCTAACTCAAGATGCTTGGGTTTGGGTCTAACTCAGACATGGATTTCTTTTTTGTTTAATGTTTTGTTTCTGTGCATGTATATGTATGTGTATCTGTTCTCTTTCTCTCTCTTTGTGAATGTGTGTGTGTGTGTGTGTGTGTGTGTGTGTGCATGCACATGCACCAATGTAGGTCAGAAGGCATGAGCTCCTCTGGAGCTGGAGTTTGGGCAGTTTAAGCCATCGATGTAGGTTCTGGGAATCAAACTTGGTTGTTCTGGAAGAACACCAAGTGTTCTTAACTGCTGAGCCATCTCTCTAGTCCGAAACTTAGAATTTTTATCCATCATAAAAGAAGACAGCAACAAAAATTAACAGAAAAAGAGTGTTTTAAAAACTTAAAAAATAATATTTACTCAGTTTTTCCGATCAGACCCCCCACCCCGACCCCTAGGCACAGAAGGAAACATAGATGGAGCAGGTGGGGCAAGGCAAGGCGGTGTTGATCTGAGGGCGTGGCTGCAATTGTATGCCGCCACTGTGGTGTATAACACGACGGATGGGTTAGCATGCTGTACTGAGGGTGTAGGTACACTGCCTCAGCTTACGTATTCTCTCCAGAATGGAAACAAAGCAAATAGGAGCAGCTACAGCCATAAACCCAATGTCAATAGAACATGGTATAGGCTTAACTGATTACTTCAGAATATTTGCCATCAGTTCTGGGGAGCTGGCTCCGTATAGACAGGTCCTCGCCTTGCAAATGTAAATGCCTGGGTTCAGAGTATCAGAACCCACACAAAACCAAAGGCATAACGAGAACCTATGCAATCTAAGTGTTCCTACTGGGAGGTGGGAGGTGGAGACAGAAGGGTCCCTAGAAACTCATGGGTCACTGAGCCTGGCTTACACTGAGGGAAACAGTGAAGGCACCCTGTGGGAATCACAGTGGAAGGTGTGGATCTACATCTGAGGTTGTCCTCTGCACACGCCCATATTCACACATACGAATACACACGCTGCTTACACACAGACACTCACATGCATGGAAGCTTCACCTCAGGCACTTTAAACATGCTGTTTGTGTGTGTCAGTTATTGATAAGGCTGAATGGCAAAATAAAATAATACCGTTACTTACTTTTAAAGGTACAGAAGTGGGGAGAGAACTCTCTTAAGACTATTCTTGCCGGGCAGTGGTGGTGCACGCCTTTAATCCCAGCACTTTGGGAGGCACAGGCAGGTGGATTTCTGAGTTCAAGGCCAGCCTGGTCTACAGAGTCAGTTCCAGGATAGCCAGGGCCACACAGAGAAACCCTGTCTTGAAAAACCAAAAAAAAAAAAAAAAAGAAAAACAAAACAAAACAAAACAAAGCTATTTTTTGGGAAAAAAAAATCACTTCTGAATTTGAAAGCCATTCTGACTGCAGTGTGGGCAGCTGCCTGTGGGGTTGAGATGAGAACTTGGCTGGAAGTTTTTCCTACCTCCCTGCCCTGAGGGTCTTCACTCTCCTGCCCAGGATCTGTACCTACCTAGTTTCATTTAGACCTTCCGATCTTGGAGCCTGAGCCTTAAGCCCACAGCACCTTGTTCCCAGCTGGTCCTAGGCTGACTCTCCTCTGGTTCATTATGTATCCCCTCAATGTGTAGCTTAGTGCAGGACTCATAATAGCTAATCAATAAAGGCTCAGGACATGAACCAAAGTGATTTGATCTTACTCCCGGAGCTCACATTCAAAGCCAGGGCTCCTCATTAGAGCCCCGGGAAAAACTAACATCAACCTGCTAGGGAGGAAATTGCTTTTGATGTCTTCAGGAGGAAGGGGAGGACAGGGGAGGCTGGAGACTAAAAGAAGATGGACTGACTCTCTCCATCTGATTAATGCACTGTGCAGGGCTCTGATCTCAGCCAGTGCAGGAGCTAGGACTAGAGCTTGTCGAGTTGTGTTAAAAAAAAAAAAAAATTAGCTCTCTGCAGAGTGCTCCCCTATTGCCGGAAGGGACATTTCTACAGCTCCTGCCATTCCCCTAATACCCATCTACGCTGAGTACCTTTGGGTGCACCTGTTTCTCCTCAATCACCTGGAGTTGTCAGAGCCACAGCATGCTCTTTCCTCCTGAACTACTCGGTTTCCTGCCTTTGTGCCAAACCTTTCATTCCGTTGTTGTTTTTGTTTCCATGTCTAGAGAATTCCTGTAAAGCAAATAAACAACCCTAACTTGTGCCATGGGCTCCAAGGAATGTGAGACGGAGGCCACTGCTTTCTAAAAGAAGCCAGGCCAGAAGTACCAAGAAGCACTGTAAATTTTGTGGAAGTTGTGACTTTCTCCCCGTAGCTATTTTCTAAAATTGAGGATGTTGAAGATAGGCATCTCTTGTCTGCAGCTCTGGGGTTGAAGCAATAGGGGCACCCGTAGGTTGGCAGAGAAGGCTAAGCAGTGCCAACGTGCCAAGCCACTTGCCTATCGCCTCCTCTGCATGGGGTCATTGGGGTCATACCAGCATGGACAAGCCATATTGCTGCTAGGGCTCATGATCAGACAGACAGGAAAGCAATACGACTGTGTCATACTGGAAGAAAATGTGCTTCAGCTGTATGGGAAATAGTAACATTTGATCCAGAGATGGAAGATGTTGGCCCACAAGGTTCTTGATTGTGTGCCCTAGACAGATACGTGGCCCACTGCTGTGTGAGGACGGTGAAGCACTTCAGGAGTGTCCAGATGTGGAGTGATAAGTTTGACTCCTTGTCTTCTGTGGTCTCCCCTTTTAGGAACCAGGGCTATCTCTAATCACCAAGACCTACCAGCTTTTCCTCTTTTGCTGGCACCTTCCCCTTCTCACCAGAGTCTCTGTGGTACAAGCCAACAGCTCATATCTATGGCTTATAGCAGAACTGGACTCTTTTTCTTTCATTCCAAGACGGTTTCTAATAGATGGGTGACGTCAGTGGTCATTTCTTCATCACAGTGTCTCTAGAAGAGGAGGAGGGGGTCTCACTAGTAACCTTGGATCAAAAGTACAATTTTTTTTCCAAGAAAGACCCAGCTGTAGGGCCTGACTCCTGGGTTAGCTAAGAGATAGGTCCATTGATTGGTTCAGCCAGCGGCCTGGAACCTGCCTCGGATCTCTGAGCTAGCTAGAGTCTCTAAACATCAAGACCAAGCAGGTAAGGGATGGTTCTGCAAACGGGGAGAGTCAGAGCATTCCTGTCCTCCGTGCCAAAGGCTTCAAAACACAGCCTTGGCAAGTGCCTCCTCTCTCTCTGTCTCTGCAGCCACAAAGCACCTCCATTACTAGGCCCTTCCCACCGCCTTGATTTCCTTCTTATCCGTCTTGGAAGCCTCTCGACTCCTCCTCCATCATCTGGTGTTTACACTTATTTTTTGCCTTCACCACATACTGTAGTTCTTTTATTGATCCGGTTTCCGTTGCAGTGAGCAGTCTGCAGGTACTGCAGGGTTGTGTACCTAACTGTAGGCTTGGCACGGTTTGAAGAAACAAAATCTGCCTTACCAGGTGGAATCAGCTGGCCCTGGTCAGAGAAAATTCTAGCAAATAGCTTCCAAATGTTCTTGAGAGTAGATACCTTTGTACAAGTGCACAGTCAAAGGGCAATCTATGAGTGTGAACGGCCAGAATCATATTGTTCTGCCAAACGGAGTTAGGGCCCAAGAGCTGGTTCCCCTCACCCTATATCCTCCCGTTCAGGGGCTGGGCCCCTTTTTCTAGGATCAGAGTGGAACACAGATGAGGGAACCAATGAGCAGAACGGGTGAGCATCCTTATATTGGTCCACCAGGTGGAGAAAGGCTGGGTGCAGAGAAAGACTTCAGGTGCAGGAAGTGAGTTAAGAGTTAAGTGTTAAGAGACTGCAGAGCAGGCTTTTGTGTTTTGTGCTCAGAAAAGCTTCCTGGATGGACTTCTCTCTTCTCTAACACAACTTACATGCCATGGGTGGAGGGTTCCCAAATCTACCTCAGGCTCTAGGGTCCTTGTAAAACTACCTCATTAATACTTGATACAAGGGGTTGGAGATATCATGCATTGATAGTTTTGGTGTGGGCTGGTTGGTTTTTGCCATCACATAAACCTAGGTTTTCACATAAACATAGGTTTTGACATAAACCCAGACATACCTGGGAAGAGGGAATCTTATCTGAGAAAATGCATCTATCAGATTAGCCTGTAAGCAGGCCTATGGGGCTTCGTCTTGGCTAACGTTTGATGTGAGAGGTCCCAGTCTATGAAGGATAGTGTGTGATCCCCAGGTCCTTGGTCCTGGATGGTGTAAGAATGTAGGCTGAGCTATCCATGAGGAGCGAGCCAGTAAGCAGTACTTTTCCAGAGCCTCTGCTCTAGTTTTGCCTCCAGGTTTCTTCCTTGAGTTTCTGCTGTGACATCCCTCAGTGATGGAGTGTGACCTGAGTGTTATAAGCTGAAATAAGCCCTTTCCTCCACAAAGCTGCTTTGGGTCACAGTGTTTCATCATAGTGATAGAACCCTAAGACAGGGTGTGCTAAAGGCTTAATGCTTCCTTTTGTGTTCTGCTTCTAAAAGCCTGTAGCATGGACATATTTCTTCATCTGGTATAGAGGACCAGCAGATGGGAATATTACAATGGGTTGTTGTTATAATGGTCAGGGTGCTACTGGGGATGCCTTTGTTTCTAAGTCTGTGCCATCTGTCAACCTTATTTTTACATGGGATGTTGATGAACTGAAATAGCAAAAGTGAATTCACACACAGACACACACGCACAACACCACCCCATTACACACACGCACAACACCACCCCATTACACACACACACATACACCATTAAACACACACACACACACACACACACACACACACTTACTTCTATTAATGCTGTCCCAGCATCATGGTGTGCTGTGTGCTCCTGAAGCCCGTGCTTTGTCCTGACAGCCTCTGTTCTGCAGAGCATAGCCCATAAGTAGGACAGTTTACTGAGTATCCTTAATGCTCCCAGCTCCTCCTCTCTCACAGCCTTTGAGTGCTTTGCTTTGAGCACAGTCTTCCACGCTAGCATGTGTGCGCCCTAATATATATTATGACAAATTCCATAAGCTTGAAGATGAGGTTCTTTGTGCAACAAGAAATGACAGTTCATGTCCTGACAGCAAAACGTCACAGCCCATGCTACTGAATAAGCACTGTATAGAGACAGCTGCTTGTCACCAGGACCCAGCCATCACTGTGCCCTCTTTTTACATATCAGAAGATAAGGAGGGGCAGTCCTTTCGGCTCTCATGTCTGGTGTTTATCACAGCCCCTATGAAGAGCTCTGCTCCTCTTGGGTAAACCTTCTAGCCCTTGCTTGTCTGTACCTAGCTGTCTAGGCTTTACTTAGTCCTCGCGGTCCTCATGTATGCCTCTGGGACCTAGAAGTCACTCAGTGACTTCTCCACAGATCTCCTCTGCCCTGGAGCTTCTCATCCCCTCTTCCCATGCTTGCTACCAGCCTGTCCAATGACCATCCTCTGTGGTAGATGACGGCCCTGTTAAGCAGGACCACCGAGTTGGTGTGTCCCGGAAGGAGAGCAATCTCTATCCATATCTCGTGATGGTCTTTAAAAACTTGTTATCCCTGTATCACATTTCCACAAAAAAAAATATAGCTAGGAACTGGGGGCTGCTCTGTAGGGATGTTCTCACTTACCATGGGCCAAACTTACATTTCCTTTTGACTATCCACAAGCCTAGGTACCTTCTGATCTGAGCAGGCCAAGACTGAATGGGGATGCCTCCTCTCTCCCTCCTTTGACTAGTTCATCCCCAGACTGGCCATTGTGTTCTTCCTTGAGGCCTGTCTATGACGTATTGCAAGTAAGTCCGCTTTGAACCTGAGTTGAGAGGACTCCCCATCTGTTGTGTTCTCCAGGCTCCCAGACCATTGTCACTGTGATGTAATGAATATAAAACTCCTGGTTTTGCTATTTGGTGGCTTGATCTCTGATGTTCTAGAAAATTCATGTCTCCCAGGGTATCCCTGTTGGGCTTTAGGCCTCAAGTGTTACCAGTCTGAGAAACGGCACGTGATCACGTGTCATGCTATGATATGCTCAGACTCCCAGCCTCACCACACACTTCAGCCTCTACCCTCCCCAGGCTTTCTTACAGTCCCACGGGCACAGAGGCCTCCCCTGACCTCAGCCCCTTCTACAACTTGCAGCATGTTTCCCTGTGGAGAAACTAGCTGTGTTGAGTTGACCTTGAACCCTAGACAGGAAAGAGGCCGGCACCCATATCCACCAAACTCCAGTCTGGGTCTTCATCGGACGCTCATAGTGGCAGGCTCTTTGCAGACCCTAAAGGTCATTTCAGTGAGCACCCATCCTCTCGAGTCAACGTGTGCAGCCTGGAAGGGTGTCATAGATTGCTCTCCTCGGGTTACCTGCAGTTATAGGCCCCATTCTTCACTAGGCATCAGAGAAGCCGTGGATCCTGTGTAGAGCCTGGAGAGCCAACAGAGAGGTGTGGCAGTTACTACCTCTCACATTTCCTGGTGTGAGAGTGAATCATGACACTGACCGGGAGACACTGGGCACTGTACTCCTCAGATACCAGGTGGCTCATTTCCTGACTGTGCTGGCCATTCTGTTGTGGACTAGTGGACTACTAAGATTTGGAGGTAGAGTGTTTTATTTTTAATACTTTTAATAATTAAAACATGTTTAAAAGTCAAGTTGGAAGTAAGGAATTGGAGGAGGTAAAGGTCATGATTTATCAATTGTCTCCTTGCTGGGAGGCAATGGGGGCGCTTCTGACAGGGAGGTTATCAACACAGATCAAGTAATAACTGGAATATCACATAATAGCCATCCTCTGGCAGTAGACATGCTTAAGTACCCTTGTGCATGAAGGAACTCTTCTCAGAAGCCTTGGGGAGGTGCAGCAGGCTAGCGATATGCACAACTGGCGTGATACTCACTTGGCAGCGACAGGGCTGGGCACCAGAGAGCCTGGCCACATTTACTTTTGGAGACACAGACTCCGTGTTTTGTACAGACTAAAACAGGAGTGGTTTCCATCTTCTTTTCAAACATGTAAAGTCTAGATTTTATTTTTATTTCATTGGTTTTCAGGGGGCTTTTCTATTTTGGATGCTGTGAGTGACCTTAGGCCCTGTGATTTTGGGGGAGTGTGCTCTTGTCTAGAACAAGTGTGGAGCAGTTTGTACTAGGCTTTCAGGGCTGCCCAAGGTTCTCACGAAACTGTCTTCAGAAGACTAAGCTGTTTAGAGTGCTAGCCTCGGGCTCTGAAGCTCAGTTACCTGTGGGCGTGTGTGAGCAGCTTGATGCTGTCTCAGATTACCAGGTCTTCTGCTGAGACGTGGCTCGTCAGTTGAGTTCTGGCTCAACTGGACAGCACTGGTTCCCTGCTGACTGGAACTCTATCACGAGTCATAGAGAGAATACTAAACTCTTCTGACCCTTCAGAGAACCTGCCCACTGTTGGAGGGAAAAATAGAGAGGTCCATTAACTGCAGCTCTGGGATTGCTGAGAGAATCCTGATTTGAACTGTCACCTGGGGCAGCATGTCTCTGGAGAGTGGCGTTTCCCACGTCTGCCAAGTTTACCTCACACCCTGGGCACAAGACTCCCAGGTGAAGATTGTAGCCATTGTGATAAGACTGGTTCATGGGTCCAGACCCAGCTGTAACTCCAGGGTCCTTGCCTCCTAAAAGCCATTCTCAGAGCCTACTTCTCTTGTCTGCATCTGTCCCTGAGTGGTCTTTATAAACTAGGGTTTGTGATTAGCCTAAACCACCTGGGTACATGTGAGCCGCAGTGTCTGTGTATTGTCGTTAGGGTGATCATCAGCCAAGCAGGCCTTTGAGGACAAAGCATTCATAGTTGACTCACTGAAGGTTCAAGCCAGCTTCTGCAGCCCACTCTTCCTTGGCAGGAAGCTCCCAGTGGAGTGGGAGTGTCCAGGCCAGTCAGCACATCTGTCTCTTCAGCTCTTTGAAAGACTTGGAAGCCAGGATGGAAAGTGTAGTGCCTGGAACATTCTGTGGCTCCTCTCCTGCTCTGCACTGCTTTCTGTAGTCCATGCTTCTTTCCTGAATCCCTTTGTCCTTAGGGCTGTTATTTCGTCTCCCAAGCCTTCCCTGACCCCAGGTGACACTGATCCCCAATGTCTTGGTTTGTTTTCTGTTTCTGTGATTAATCACGACCCACAGAGGAAAGGATGTATTTCATCTTTCAGGGGATACCTCGTCTTTGAGGGAACTCTGATAGGGCAAGAATTTGAAGCAGACACTTTGGAGGGAGGCTGCTTACTGGCTTGCTCCCTGGCTCGAGCTACCTACTTACATAGCTCAGGGCCACCTGCCTAGGAATGTCAACACCCACAGTGGGCTGGGCCTTCCGCTATCATTTAGCAATTAAAAAAATTCCTCATAGGCATGGCCATGGGACAGTCTGATTGAGGCAATTTTTCAGTTGATGTTAGCTCTTACCAAGTGACTCTAGGTTTGTGTCCATTTGACAGTAAAAGCTATGACATGCCTCTGTGTTGTCTTGGATGTTGTCAGTTTAGTACATGTAGTCTTTGTTTTGTGAAAAAAATTTTAGGTTACAGAGATGCTTCAAAATTGCTTATGCTATGAGAGGCTCTATGTGTGTGTGTGTGTGTGTGTGTGTGTGTGTGTGTGTGTGTGTGTGTGTGTGTATGTGTGTGTCTGAGTGTTTATGTGCAGTGTTTGTGTGTACAATGTATGTGTGCCTGAGTATGTGTGTATGTGGTGTGTCTGAGTGTGTGTCTGAGTGTTTATGTGCAGTGT